>SNQJ01S0160760.1:0-16819 GCA_010110895.2 Picea sitchensis
TTTATGTTTAGAAAGTCAACTTTCGTAATTTCAATTCAGATTTAATTTTTTTGTTTCTTTGTCTCTTTGTAGGTCTAGGAATAAAAAAATGAAAATAGATCCATAGTTACACAAGATAAAATTACTCCATTAGACAAAATATCGATAGTTGGGGTGTTAGTGGGATATTGCGATCTATGGAGGGGATGGAATGGGTGCCATGAGAACCAATGAATCTATCAATCTAATGAACTATAGAGAAAGGGGTGTAAATGCTTAGGGAAAGGTCTTTGTGGGAGGGAAGTATTTATGTAAAAAACTATACTAAGGGATATTTCACTTGATATATGAGTTGCATATTGTCACCATTAATGCAACTATGGTAGGTGGGCACTAGAGCCTACTTTTAATGATTTTAATGTTTCCCAGACCATACCCAAGCTAGGCATGCCATAGTTATGTTTTAGAAATTCATTGTAAAATAAATGTTTTGTATTGAATTGATGACTAGATTTAGGTAGGATTTGTCAAGGGTTTAAATAAGATAGTGTGGGATATGATGGAAATCAATGGAACATTAAACCCCAAGGAGGGTTAACATGGAACAATTTGTTAAGCTCTCTAAATGTAATAGGTTTGTCATTAAAGAAAAATACAGGGGATATGTCACTTACCATTCTCTTCATGAGCTCCCTCTCCTCGTTGGTGCCCTTAGTCTCTCCCTCTCCTGGTCAGTGCCCTCCGTGAGCTCCCTCTACTGGCCGATGCCCTCAGTCTCTCCCTCTCCTGGTCGGTGCCCTCTGCGAGCTCCCTCTACTAGCCGATGCCCTCAGTCTCTCTCTCTCCCAGTGCCCTTCGCGAGCTTTCTCTAACCTTGCAGCTAGTGAACTCTCTCCCTATTCCCTCCGCAATTTATCTCCTTGGGCACGAGTCTCCTTGAAAGGGCGTGAGTCTCCTTGAAAGGGCACAGGTAGTTTTTTGGGCGCCAATTGTAAAATAAATGTTTTGTATTGAATTGATGACTAAATTTAGGTAGGATTTGTTAAGGGTTTAAATAAGATAGTGTTGTATATGATAGAGATCAATGGATGAGATGACACATGCAAAAAATGGTGCTAATTCTAACGAAAGAATTTAAATAAAGGATTTGTGTTTGGGATTTTGGAAAATATCTTATCATTTGAACACATAAGGTTGGTGAGATACAATAGTTTTATATTGAATCTTGTATTAGTCAAAGTTGTAGAGCTTGAGAAAGATGACTGCAAGGTAAACATGATTCAAGGAATGTAGGCTAAATGATACATACAGTTAAGAAAGGAAGTGGTGCCATGTTTAAGTTCTTCCCAATTGGTGGCTATTGTAGACCCACTATTTGGGGGGAATTCAAGAAATTCATGGGAAACTTGCAGGTGAGAGAGCATCCTACTAGTGAACTCCTATAGAAGTTTTTGGGGGAAATCCTAGAAGAGGTATGGAAAATAAGCTAGAAGTAACTCTGGGGCAATCCTAGAAGAGGTATGGAAAATAAGCTAGAAGTACTCTTCATAAGTATGAATTCAAGAGTAATTTTCAAAGCATGGGAAAACCTAAGTTGAATCAAAACCAAGAGGGAGAGAAAAACATAGGGAGAATCCCATAATGTTTGGAAGGGGAAAAGATAACTAGTTTTCCTAACATTGGTAGGATGCAACACATAGAATCTCCAACAATCAAAAACGAGTCTAACAATGAATGAAAGTCGGCGAACAAATTTGAATCTCAAAAGGAGACATTAGATGATTCCACTTAGTAAAATAAGAAGTACAATGAGAATCTTTGGTATGATTAGGACAAGTGCATGGAGTTTTACAATGAGGAGAATAAGTGAACAAAAATCCAAACCAAGTGTCATCCTGATATCTCCAACATGCTTACTTTTGATTGACTATGGAATTTAAAAGGTCAATTGTTTACACAACACTTTTTGAAACATACAATGAAGTGGGCCCCTCCATAAAATGGGCAATATTCAAAGTCACTATGGAATGTCAGACTTACTAGGGTATTAAAAGGATAATAAAACTATTCCTTAAATAATTTGGATGTAAAGTGGTCCACCACCTTTGGGAAGTTCACAACATCTCAATGCAAACCTTTAACTTTTTCTAAGCTTAGAGGAAATAGACAATTGTGAGGGAAACCATCCAAAATTATGCTTCCTAGTTGAAGGATATATTTGGACAACTTTCATGTATCAATTCTCAGAGCTCATGGAAATCAATTTGTTCATCCTAGGTCTTTGGCATACCCTCTAATCACACATTCAAGGAACACAACCTAAGTCATATCGAGAATCCCTTGATATAGCCCTCAAGATATAAGATGGAAAAGCCATTAATCACAATATAAGGAATAAAAGAAGAAATGCACCCATAACAAACTATTTGAATCTAAGTGCCATGAACCTAAAATGGTTAGGAAGGGAAATAAAGAAAATGAATAAAATCAAAAATAAAGATAAGAATCCAAAACTTGGAACAAGTTCGACCTTTTTTGAACATGCGACACTAATGAACATTCATGAATGACAACATGCATAACCCAAAGAACTAAGGACTATACCCAAACAATAAAAGAACCAAAATACCTTTAAAAAATATTTCAAGGGATGGCACTAATATCTAGAATTAAAACATGATTTAAATGTCTTATGAGGACAAGCCTAAGACAATAATTCTTATATTGTCACCCTTCCCATAGGAAGGAAATCATTCAAGTTTGTCACATGTGAGCTTGGGGACACAATAGATAATTGTATTTCAACATTGCCGGAAAAATGTGGTGTTACATATAAGGTCATGATACACATGATGCAAGGGATTGTCCTAGATTGAAATATTTGAAAAATAAAAATTGTAATAGGATTTAGATAAAACAAGAGTTGAAACATACGAAATATTTTGTTGTATCTTGAGTTAGGAATTATATATATATATAATATGAAATCTCAATAAGGAGGGATGGCGAGCATGAATTAGTGCAACAAAACACATTTATATCCCAAGGAACTTGATCTTCATAGTTGGTGTTGATGGAGATAATAACTGGACATCAATATGGTAAAGGTACAAAAGTGATCACCTTCTTTGAAAATACTTGCAAGTTCCCGCTACTATTATGGGGAAGCAAATACTTGATGCAATGGTCAACCTAGGCACCAATATTAATATTGTATCCTCTATATTTTGAGTAGTAATTCTAGTTAGACCTCATATGTCACTTAGAATGGTTACCATCCAAGCAACAAAACATAGAGCCTCCAGTTTCATTAGAAGCCACATGGTCAAGGCTTGTTAGTGGATCAAACATCCGTGCAAATTGAGAGTTATTGAAGCTACCAAGAGAGGAGTATCAAGTACTCTTTGGATGATCATAGATCAATTTTTATGAGGATATTTTTTGTTTTCATAAACTAACCATGATGTTCAGATAAAGATGAAAAAAGGTGATTATTTATCTTGAAAACAAATTAATAGTGGAGGACAAATTGGATATGACATACATGTATGAGCCATTGAGACCTCAACTATTAGGGGCCATATCTACACATGAATTCAAAAAAGCATCGATCTGGAACCCAATGACTATGTAATAATGCATATGGATGTTTCAATGAGGCAATAATCCAACAAAGAATTCCAAGCATGGGCATTACGAAACCATAAATTCACCAAGAGCTAAGTGTGGAAGAACCCATTGTAGAGTTGGGCGCAGCATGAGTTTGATAACAAAGTATGGAGAGGTAAATTATTTGAAAACACATTGAAATTTTCATGAAGATGATGAAAGTCTTCTCTAAAGATCATAAGGCAAAAGAGTTTCCAATGAGATTGGGCATGATCACTTTTCAACGGTGGATGACCAATTTTATTCCGAGGTTGAAAGTGTTATTCCCATGTTGATTTCAAAATATTATAGAGAGTATTATAGATACAAAGTGGTAGTAATACCTCATCATCTCTAATGATTGATGGGGAATAAGAAATAACATATGAATAAATTCAATCATTTGAAATAATTATCATTTCATATTATACTAGGATTTATTTATATCTTTGTCTATAAATGGTAATGTCATCAATATAAGAAAAGGGAAACAAGAGACTCTTGATTAATTGTGAAATCAGTTCATTGTCATGTTAAATGAAGAAACAAACAAACAATGAAAATGCAACACTTTCATAGGTTTTCAAGAAAATGCATTAGTTTTCATGGGAACATATGCTTGAAAACAATGCTAAAATGGTTTCTAAGGTGTCAATTCTCAAGAAGGAGGAACCCATTCACAATAGCGAGATAAAGTAGCAAATCTAGGAAGAAATAGGAATATCTAGGGAACAAATAATGGATTGATAAGGATAAAATGTATAGGAGGGAATACAAAGAAGATCAACATTGCAAAAAGAAGGTGAAGAGCCCAAATATTTGAAAATAGTCAATTGTTGGGATGATATGACAATAGTTGAAGCAATATACCTATAAGGAGTTTTCAATGTTTTTCCTTAGAGATACTATGATTTAAAAGGCCTTCCTTGATAGTTTGAGGATCAAACTAAAACATGACCCAAATCCCATAAGTCAAAACCATATTAGATGCATCCAATGTACAAAGCTAAAATGTAAAAGTGCTTTGAAAATTACCGGATGTTGACACAATTTATATGATAAATGAACATGAGTGGATTTCTCCAATAATGATGGATAAAACAAGAAAACATGAGGACCTACACAAACTTACAAAATTTTAAATCATTTAATGACTAAAGAACCTTTTTCCCACACCTTTCAAAAAAATAGTTTTAGACATGGTAATAGGGAAAGCTATTTTTTTCGTTTTTGGATGGTCTTTGAGGATATAATCAAGTATCTATAAGGGGAAAATCCAACCACTCACCACTATCACAACCAAATGGGGAGCATATTAATGACATATAATACCATTTGGTTTAGAAACTACACCAACATAGTTTTCCTTTCTTGAACAATTTTGGATACATTCAATGTTTTCATTCATAAGTCACTAAAAGTATATATGAATGTTGGGGCACGTTTTGATTGTCTAAAAAACCACAACTTTGACCTTGACTGGTGTTGACAGGGTGTAGGGAGACAAGTGTATCCCTATATCTAGAGAAGTTTCATTTTTTACATCCTTTCAAAAATCGCTTTGGACATAGTCTCAAGGGAAGGGACAATGGTAGATCTTGATAATTTACGATAATCAAAGATTTGGAAACTCCCACCAATCCATCAAAGGTTAGGTAATTTTTTGGACATACATGGTATTATTGAATGTTTGTTAAACAATATGATTGATCATATAATTTGATGGAGATGGTTTGAAGAAGGAAACACGATTTATATGCATAAATGAATGCCAATAAAGCTTTTGAATGGTAAATGATACAATTGTGAGTGCACCAATCTTATGATTTCCTAATTGGAATCAAGTCATTCCATGTATGTGTATATGCTTTGGGTGTATCTACTAATAATGTCCCTACACATGTTGGATCTATGACAAAATTAAGTATGATGTATTTTGCAAGAAAAAGTTGTCATTGATTGACAACAATTACACACTATAGAGTGGGGAAACCCTAGGGTATGGTATATTACACAAATTTTGGCATTACTTACTATCTAACAAGTTCATTTTTAAAATGTAAATCATAATTTAGAGTTTGATATATATAGTAAACAAGTCGATAAACTCGGGAAGCATAAGTCGATGGTTGATGTTGTTCCAAGAACATGACTTCAAAATTTGTGTCAAATTAGGGAAATCCAATGTTAAACCTAATTATCTGTTATGGAGATGAAATAGGGAACTTGAAGGAGAGGAGGAAGGAGACTTTCCAATGCTAACATGTTCAAGGTCTCCACCACATCAGGCTAGAGGATGTCCATTATTTTGTGGCACAAAAAGGCACTAGACAAGATGAGTATGACAACACCATGAATTATAGTTCAGCATTAATCAACAAAAAAATTATGGTAATTTATATAGAGTCCAAATTAATGGTATACAAATAAAATGTGTGCAACCACTGGAAACAAATAATTTGATTAGCAAGGCATATTTTTGCATAGTAGGGGGGCATTCCTCTCTTACTTCAAGACAACCCAAAAATCCTATGTTCAAGACTATGGTGGCCCAAAATCTTTAAGGATTATTTCAAATGGTTAATAAATGTGTCTAGCACCAAAAAGTGAGCAGCAAACCAAAGATAAGGGATTTTCAAAAACTTAAACCTATTCCTCTAATGCAAAATTTGATCATTGGGGACTCTATTTTATTGGACCTTTTGTAATAGAAAAGAAGAAGACACTTTCAATATGTAATATAAAGTAGATCTATTCACTAAGTGAGTAGGCATTCAGGTTGTTGGATTGATAATTGTGTAAGAAGCTACAAATTCTCGCTTGAAAAGATATTATGTCACTATGGATGTCTGGTACATACATATTTTGATCCATGGGCCCACTTCTTTGAAAACACTTATAAATGATTGATCATATATTTAAGGTTGTTTATTAGAAGAGTATTCCATACTAACCTAGCGAAAATGTCCTAACAAAGAGTAAGAACAAGGTATTTGCATCCATACTCACAAAATATGTGACTGAAGAGATTAGACTACAATAATTGACTCAATGTTATTCTCTCGGAATATAGGACAACATGGAAGAAATGATAAATGTAAAACCCTTTGACAAATAAGCAATAATGTCGACAGAAAACTAGGTGTTATCCTTGTAAATAGAAGTAACATAGAGGATATAGACAACAAAAATATTTTAAAAAATGATTGGAAGAATTGGAGAGACTAGAGAAGAACATGTTTTGTGAAATATTTAAATGAGAAATGACAAATATTATGGTGAAATGTTATGATGCAAACAAGATCAAGAAGTAAGATTTTGAAGATGGCATGTCTAATGACACTGAACCCATTCAAATCTAATGTTTTCCTCTAATATCCTTCCCCATAGATTTATACTGAAACAAATATCTATTTTTTGTTCGCCGAGAAGACCCGCAAACCCTTTTTGAAGCATCGTTATTATAGCAAACTTGTCGCAACATCCATCAAATGCAACATATTTATAGATTTTGTAACATTGCAATTCCGACGTAAAAAAGTCCTAAGTGACCGTTGGTATTTTGACTTGGTGAACATACTAAGGTGACCGTTGGAGGGGAAAACCTAGTTTCCAAAACGTCGCAATTGTGACATATATATTCACAAATGTGGCAAGAGAGACGTTCCAGTGGAAAATGTGGCAAGAGAGACGTTAGCGTGGCAAGAGAGACGTCAACGTGGCAAGACCGACGTTATCGGGCAACATGAATTTTTTTTTTTTTAAATTTCCTCTATTTTGCGACAATATGGACAATTTTGTCCATAACGCCGCAAATAAAACGTCGAAATTTTTACAATATGTACTAGTGAAGGAAGGAGATTCTACTATTTCTTTTCTAATAGAATCAAAATCTTGACTTTCTTGGGGTCCTGAATGATATTGAACATCCTTTTTAATTAAATTATGTAAAGACCTTACCATTTCTGAGAAACTTGGGACAAATCTTTTGACGAAGTTAATTTTTCCTAAAAAGGATTGCATGGAACTTTTGGAAGAGGGAGGGGAGAGTTTAGTAATAGCTTGGGTTCTTTCCGAGTCAATAATCATTCTGTCTTTTGAAACTATGAACCCAATTAGTTTTCCTTGCTCTACTGCAAAGACTAATTTCTTAGGGTTGATATATATGTCGTACTTGCGTCATCGTTCTAGGACAGCCCTAAGGTGAGGCAAGTGATCTTTTTTTTTTTTAGAAAAAATGGTAACGTCATCAACATAGACCACTATTGATTGATTTATGAGACCACAAAAGGCAATGTCCATTTCTCTCGGGAAAGTGGCCCCGGCATTTATAATCCCAAAAAGGCATCTTCTTGTAGGCATAAGTCCCCCATGGGGTACGAAAAGTGGTCTTGAGCTGATCTAAGGGAGACATGAGGACCTGGTTATATCTCGAAAAAACATCTAACAGAGATAGTCTTTCTGAACCAGATACCTACTAAAGGATTTGTTCCATTAGAGGAACAGGATAGTTGTCTTTATCTGACGCTCAGTTCAAGTTACGAAAGTCGACACAGAGTCAAATTTCACCGCTTTTCTTCCTTACGAAAACTAGATTAGACACCCATTGTGTCTGTCTCACCAGGAAAATTATCTTTGCATTTAGTAGTTTATTCAGTTCTTTCTTGACAGTGGGTTGTAATTTGGGGTGCATCTTTATTATTTTTTGCTGAAAAGGTTGAGTTTGTGGTTTCATGGGGATGGCATGTTGTATTATATTAGGGTCAAATGTTTTCAAATCATCATATGTTCAGGCAAAAACATCTTTAAATTATTTAAACAATTTTATAAAGGAAGATCGTTCTTGCTCGGAGCATCCCATTCCCAAATTAATATTTTGAGGGTTTTCCTTAGTCCCTAAATTTACCGTCTCATAAATCAAAGAAAAATTGTTCATTTTGCAATTAACTGACCCTCTAAACTTATCATGCAAGTCATAAAACCTCTCTAGTCTTACAACGGATCTGGGAATAGAGTTAACCATATCAGATGTCAATTCAGAAGATCTAGGAACTGATATTACCGTGAAGTTGCGGAGGTTTTCATCGTGGGTGCCTTCGCCAATGACTGCACCTTGGAAGGTGTCCTCCATGTGAAATAATTTGATGATCTGTTGGTCATCATTGAACACTCTCCAATTGGTGATGTTGTTCAGGATCGACAGCCTGAACAATAATTCAATCGAAAATGAATTAGGAGAAAGACCTTCTGTGGGAAATAGTTTAGAACCGACATTAGCCAATATATTAGCCTCTGAATTCCTTAGTCTAGGAATGGAATTTATGTTAAATGTTGAGAATTTTTGCATTAAACTCCATGCCTTAGTTTGGTAACTTTTTAGATGTGGTGACAAGCAATGTATGGATTTTCTTACCTGTCTGACCATGATTTATGAATCACCGAATACAATTAAATTCCATGCGTCCATATCCAAAGATTTCTTAAGCCCTTGTAAAAGTGCTCCATATTCGGCGGTGTTATTAGTGCACTCGAACTCTAATAGGCAGGCAATGAAAGTCTTATTACCTGCAGGATCTATGAGTACACATCCTGCACTGGATCCTTCTTTGGATTTGGATCCATCAAAGCACAATGACTAGATCTGAGCTTCATCAACAGTGTTTTTCACACTTGGAAAAGCTGATGACTGAGTATAGGTCATAATTTCTGATTGTTGCCCAGGATCAGTGAAAGGGGAAATTTCAGTCATGAAGTTACCTAAGAAGGTGTTCATTCCTTGCATTTCAAATGAATTAGTAGATGCAGTAAAACATTTGTTTGCATCATTTAGATCCTTCACGGTGTGATTGAGATAGCATTCACGATTTATCTTAATTTTGTTGGGCTGTCCATTTTCTGGCAGCCACAAATGAGACCAATATGTGGCAAAGTAACCATGCAATTGTTCTGACCAGTCCCTGCTTAAAAACAAACCATATACTTCATGGATGTCAACAACAATAATGTCAATAATTTGGTGAACCTTAGGATTAGAAGATAACCTAACCAGGACATTCTTAAGTTCATCGATTACCTTAATGTGCGTTCGATCAAGCTGAATGATTTTGAGATCAGAAGGTTAAACTTTTGTGTTAATCTTTTGACACACAGATAAATGCATTACAAGTGATGATGTGCCAGAATCAACCATGCAATTATGTACATTTCTATTAAAAAATTTGAAGGTTAACAAAAAGGGTTGAACATTTTTATGAGCGTTAACAGCAGAATTATGTTGATTTTTTATCATTGTCCCTAAAACAGTTTTATCTACATTTGATACAGTTTTTTCAACTAAATCCATTTTATCTGGAGCTTCAGATGTTGTTTTAGTTGGGATCCTTTTGGTTTTTTTAGAACCAATTTATGCAGTTTTCTGGTTGTTAGGATTGTTATTATTATTATTTTATGCTATACTTTGGAGCATTTTTTGCATAATAAGGGGAAATTTCAGCAACTCAAAAACAAAAATATTAGCCCTTAGTTTTTTCAGGTTTTTAATTAAATCGTATTCTAAAACAAGGGCTGCTAAAATTTGTTTAATTTCATCTTGCTTCGACTGATTTGGAAACACATTATTACTTACTTTAGAAGAAGGTTTGTTCTATATTTTGCTTCTTGTCTTGTAGGGGCGGACAGTTTCAAAATTTTCTTGGAAAATACTGTCAGAGAAATTACCGAAGATATTGGGAGATGAATATTCTTCTTCTAGTAATTCTTCCTCAGCCGCGTCTTCAAAACTTTCAGGAGGGGCAAAAGCAGGATTATCATGTGCTTCTAGAAGAGTTTGCAAAGCGTACTGCAAGCTTTCAAAATTGAAACATTTAGTGGTCGGATTTGGTCGATTGGGAGGAAAAGGTTTTCTGAAAGGAGGTTTAAAACTTCCTTTTCTTGAGGATGCCTCCTCAGCTGATCTCTTCAAGTCCATGAATTTATTTGATAGTTTTTGGAAAGCTTTCTGCAAGCTTTCTAAGTCTAAAGTTTCAGGCTGACTGTTGGCTTGGGGAGGCCTAGTAAGGATTTCTATTTTCTTTTTAGAGGATGAAGTTGTTTCAGCTTCACTATTGAGATTATATTTTAACATTAATATATCCTTTTCGATTTGTCTTGCCTCCTCAAAGGCTTCCAGCAGTGTGTTCCTCTTAGAAATTTTTACCCAAATTTATATGTTGTTGTGTAGAGCTTTGGTGAAATATGCAACAACTAGAATTTCAGCGGGCATTGAATCTATGGGAATTTGATTCTTTAACGTAAGAAATATCTGGTTAAAATCTTTTACTTTCTCCTTAGGGTTCATTTTTAGGCTGGAGAGCTCCATAACCAAGACTTCGGGAGATTCATCATCTCCAAACTTCTCTAAGAAACATGTTTCAAACTTGTCCTAGGAGACAATGGTTTGGGGTTGTTGGGAGAAATACCATGTGTAGGCATTGCCCTCGAATGTATAAGGAAAGAGTCTGATACTATGTCTTCACGCTCTACACTTCGGAGTCTAATGGCCAACATAAAATTCTTTATGTGATCTTCACCAGATTTTTTAGAATCTAGATCAAATTTAGGCAACCATTTCTCTGGGTGTTTTGGCAATGGATGTTGAGGTCCAGGTACAGCCACGACATCTTGATCGAGCCAAGGTCTAGTGGGATTGTTTTGGTTTACCATGGGTGTTGGTGGTGTCGAAGGCTGAGATGATTCAGACGAGGAACTTCCTTCATCATATGACTCTCCTCCCAAAGAGGATGGATATGAACCAGGTGGGGAAGGTGGAATACCAGATCCTCCAACTCTAAGAATAGGTGTTTCGGTAGGAGCTGTAGTATTATCTCCTAAAGGGTTTAAAAGAAGACCAGTGCCTTCTAGTTATTCTTGGATATCATAGAAATCCAAGGGTTGATTAAGTGGCCTACCAGGTTTTTTTATGCAGGCCAAGACACTACATGTCCTTATGAGTGACTGACGAACAATTTCTTGGATGTCATCCCCTTGAGGAGCTCGTTTCATTGGTTCAGTGGGAAACTCAATATTATCGTTTGAGGTAGTTATTGTTTCAAGAGTAACGATGTTGTCTGAATGACTACGTGTTACGATAGGGGAGCGAGTGTGGGGGGGAGGATTCTTACAACTTCCACATTTCATCAATTGAAATCAAGCCCTCCTTCTAGCGCCATTTGTTGACGAGCAAAATTGACAAGTCGTCAACTGGAAGAACAGGTTTGGTCCCAAGTTGTCAAAATAACCCAAGTCGTTTGGTGCAACATGTTATAATGGGTTTAATGGCTCCATTAGCCAATCTAAGTTCCTAAAATAAAGAAAGGGGATAAACTAACTAATGTGAAAACTATAATATATATATATATACTCTAATATAATTATTGTAAATGTATTTAAGCAGAGAAAGAAAACATAAAAAAAATATCACTTATGAACAGAATTTACAAGTTGGAATTTTTAATGGAAATTTTCAAAATAAATGTAAAGATAATTGTTCTTGAGAAGCAAATAAAGAAAGCACATTTTTGTATTTTTTGTTTTCTAATTATAAATCATATAAAAATTGAATTAACTAAGTTGTGAAACAAAGATGCATAGATGGTCAAAGCCAATTTGAAACTTTCATGTTTCACTAATGCATAAAATAACAGAAATTAGAAGCAGGTGAAGATAACATGCTATTAGTTCACTAAATGTATCCATGCCTCTGTATGAACCAAGAGCATACAACTACTCTGCCTGTGAAAGAAATCTGCAATAGGCTTATACTGAAATTTTCCTGAATAAATTCAAAGAATGTATTGGCAACCAAGATTTAAGAACAGAATAGGGAACACATATTCATTTGGTGATATTATAATTGCAAATGATTACAGTTAGAGAAATATTTATGTAACGCATTCATTTTATCCATCAACTAAACATCAAAGAAAAATCCCGATATTAAAATTGATACAATGATCACAGTCACAACATCTGGAACAACAAATCATGAACGACATCTATAGCATGAATATCATGGAACATAGCATGTCATTGAGACTAAATATATACAACATATTAATATCCCAAGATAATAATAATAAAACATCAATGAAACAACATTCACAGTGGTCTAAATCCGAAATGCTATAATTTGTTCCATTAAGTCCTGAAAATCATTTGGCCATAATTGGTTCCAGGCCAAGATAAGTCTTATCTTGGCAAACGAAATCTAATTTTAAACCGATTTGATTCAAAAAGATAACATGATTGTAATAGGAGGGAAAAATCGTTTTACCATTTCAACCAACGACTAAACATGGATCAGAATAGCTCGGAATTGATTATGCCATTAACACTGTCTTCATTTTTTATCACAATGTTACATGTCTTCTTAAGATGTTTAGCTTGTCTCTCCTCGTTTTCTCTGAGGCCACAATTTTGTTTTATCATTAATTAACTATGAGTTGTGAGTGTTTTAATCCAAGCTTGGAGGATGGGAATATCAGTATAGTATCGTTCAATCCAATGTAGGCAAACCTCACATTGCACAGGAGGAACGATATGTTGGTGAAGTGTACAATCAATTCTGGTTGTATCAACATTACCTGTTACGTGCCCTTGACCAAGACTAATGCTAGTGAACCCATATTTACCCTCGAGACATGGTTGAATATTATTAACAAAGTCATACAGTTGAGAAGGATCAGATTTTTGACAATCTAGATCCTCTTCAGCCAAGAAATATTCAATTTTAGGATCTGAGACCTCATTGACCTTGATCGGGTTGATCAAGCTCAAATGAGGTTTAATTTTATTCCTTAAATTTCTTGAAATAAGGTGACCATCTCTTTTGTTATGAAACCCTAGAGCCATGTGTTTTTGTTTTGTCTGATTGCGAAATTTTTTGATATCGGGTTTTACATTGGCGTTATGGCCATCATCTAATTCATGCATAGGGGTTTCATTCAACTTGGAACCAACAGTCTGTTTCTCATGTGAATATTGACTGGTCATTACCTCGTCTCGAGGGTTTCTCTTTAGAGAGTCTGGCTCGTCATTTGGAATGTCAAACTATTTTCTTATCATTCGTTCACCCAAAATAGGGGTTTCTACAGGAATGGTTTAGCAAAGCCATTTCTAGTTAAAAATCCATCCTAGCAATTGCCCAGGGTTGTCAAACGGTGAATCAACAACATTTTGACTAAGCCATGGTGAAAGAGACTAGAGTCGAGGCTTTGTCTCTTATACCTTTTAGACATTTTGTACAAGCTTATCAATAGATAGAAGGGGACATTTAATTGAAAACCTATGAAATGCATAAGCATTCGTATATCATAGATAAAAACTAGACCATAACAACCCTCACAGGTCACAAATTGCTTGAGGATCAACAACAAACCATGCCATCTAACTTTAACCAAAGAAATAGGGATACCTTTTTCACAACAATTGTTTTTCCTGGAGGTCATGAAGAGGCTCTATGGAACTTCTTGTATCCTTGAGTTTTTTAACCACTTCTCTTCGGTGGATGGAAGCCTTGTGGCTTCATTCACAAACTCTTTAGTTACCTATAACTGGATATCTCCAATTTTCTCCCTACACCCATCGAAATTTTACGCAAATTCCTTAGCCACATGAAGGTTATAACCTTTGAACCTTTTGATGAAGGCATCTCAGCCTTAACCTCTTAAATATTTGATTGCATCATCATGGCAGAGAAGTGCTTGGAATCCATTTGGATCCAATCAAACCATAGGGGCCATTGCAAATATGACTGGACTGTAACAGGGACGACTCGAAACAGTTCTAGGTTTAGATGGTAGGAGTAAAAGAAACCAATCTGAATGGATAAAATGGAAACAAACAAAACAAAGCCTTTATGAAATCACAGTATGAACATTGAGGGTTCGGTCTCGATGCTCAACCATACCTGGTAATGAAAACCTATCGTATAGAGAATGAAAACCTATAACCCGTAATTAAAAGCATTATTAGTTATCTATGCCAGCAAGGTGGATTAAGTACAGGGTATAATATTTGCGCATTAATTCTCATGGCTAGCATTACCATGGTTTTTGCAGAGGGTTTAAATAAATTAACACAAAAATGTTCATAATTCAAATGCAAACCAACTATATATATAGAAATCAACTCAAAATTCAAAAATTTCAAAAGGTAAGTCATTCAAGTGTTAGATATAGAATGGATATAAGCACAATGACCCTTTAAAAAGAATTTTGTGTATAGAAAACATAATATGAAGCCAATTTTTCATGTTTGATTCATGCTTTCAGTCATGAATCAAACATGAAAACAAAATGAAAAATGAAAACTTTAAAGAATTAATGGACATCCAGTAATCTTCTCAAAACGACAATATTTACAAGATGACGTGAAGGCAACTACAGAAAGTGTCATTTTTTGTTCAAATAATGAAATCGTGTAGGGATGACAACACTAACCTATCTGGACCAAGGACTCAAGATAAATCTGACTCGCTAAGGGCCAAAATAAGTGACAGGAAGAATACGCCTATGCCCCCAAGCAACGGGTAGACAAGATGCATGAAGACATCACTCAACAAATGCGCAATCCAACAAATGACTTGACGACATCCAAGAAGCCCTAAATTTAAGTAAGAGGTCTAGGCGTGAAGGGTAAACTATTGTAATGTTACTAAAGACATAAACGTTATCAAGTGTGAACTAAAATAGAACTCAACAAATCAACATGTTTTCCCGCACGATACATGTCTATTAAAGTAAGTGCACTACTCATCATTTAAATGCGATCTTACACGGATTCATTATCTAAACGACAATGTTGTCCTAAATGATAAGTCCTAAATAATCAATAACACACTTATCATTTAACAATTTAACCATACCTAACGATATTAACTATATCAAATGTACATTGTTATTAATGTAACACTATTAATCAACCTCCTTATATCACAGGTTATATCACTAACAACAATATTACTTACATCATGATGTCCATCATATATAAATCTGTTGGCGATTAATTTGCAATTGTTGTCTAATTTATATAAGTGGTTGTTGTCAATAAATGAGTTCCATTCAATGCAATTGTAATGCCATTTTAATGTTGTTATGCAGTTATAACTAAAATCCATTTCTACTCTATTTCATGCAACTTTAATGATATCTTACTGTTGTAACTAAATTTCATGTCAAGATATTTAATGAAAATTGAGGTTTTTTGTTGTTTATGATTAATCGCCACTTCGATGCTATTCAAAGAAATTAAATATTTCTTGTTGTTCGTAAATAGTGTCCAGTCAAGTTATTCAATGCACAAATTGATGCTAAATGTGGTTATATAATAGAGTTGACTTCTTGCTATCAAGAATTAATAGAAAGGTTGTTAACGAAGGAAAATTATTATATTGTTTCCTTTTAATAGAGTCTAAACCCTCACTGTCGCGATAGTAATTAAATTGAAAAAATCAAGTCAAAATCACAATACGCAAACAAATAAATAAAATACTCAAATCACAATACTCCCAATCGCAATACTCGACAAGTAATTAAATACTCAAATTGCAATACTTAGTAATTAAAATAATCAAATCTCAACACTCAACCATAGCCACCTAATTCGTTGACAATAGTAATTAAAAGTAGCATTGTTACACCAAAGTCACCAATTTGTTGCCATATATAGCACCATTAAAAACACAATATGAATTTACAGACACATAATTCGCTGCCAGAAA
This sequence comes from Picea sitchensis, assembly GCA_010110895.2. Lineage (NCBI taxonomy): Eukaryota > Viridiplantae > Streptophyta > Pinopsida > Pinales > Pinaceae > Picea > Picea sitchensis. Next base: position 16,385 of record SNQJ01S0160760.1, read on the forward strand.
GAAAAATAAGGAGTTGTTGGCATTGGGGGTTCATCAACGAAAACAAAGGTAGCTTGTGAGGGAGTAAGGAAGACGCAGGGCATAACTTTTCCCTCAAATCTGACTAAAAGATGTTGGAAAAACACATTCCAATAGTTGAAATCAAAATGCATTACTAAGGCTAAGAGGATAAAGAAAATGTGTTAAGAACCAAACAACAATATAGCATAGAAAAACCTCAGGAAAAGTACTCAACGCCTTGAAAAAGAGATAATTTCTGATAATAAGCCTCTTCGAGGGGGCAACCTCCTTTTACCCCACTTAAATGTTCAATTACCAGATGATTCAAAATGAAAATGTCTCATTGGTATATATAGGAGACTAGGAGGTTTAATGGCCTAAAGCCGACATAAATAAAATAACATTACTAATCTAAATTACAACTAATGGCCTAAA
>SNQJ01S0160761.1:10633-32309 GCA_010110895.2 Picea sitchensis
TCAGGTGGGGTTGGGATTCCAACCATTGGGTCCCATAGATGTTGCACTTCCCCTTGCAATCACCTCGATCGACTCCTCTCCTACTCCAACTGAGGTTGACAAAGCCACCCGGTTCATTGACAGGATCCAGAACATCCGCCAACAGGTTCAGGATATCCTACAAAAGTCCAATGACAAGTATAAGCAGCGCCATGATCAACATTGGGTTCCACATAAGTTTCAGGTGGGCGACAAAGTTTGGTTGCACTTACAGAAAGAACGCCTTACAGGACCCCATCAGAAGCTTCGCCCACTCCGTTTTGGGTCGTACACCATCACCAAGGCTGTGGGGAATAATGATTTTGAGCTCAACATTCCTCCTTTCCTTGGCCTACACCCAATGTTCAACGTGGACCTTCTTCGGCCTTATTTCCCACCATTATTGGACACCTTAGACGTAGCAGAACAACTGACACCAACAGAGCTCAACCCCCACTGCATACAACATGCATCCAGTGATCAGATTTTGGACACACAGATCAATGGCACTCGACTAAAAATGATCCAGCTTTATCAAGTCGTCAAAGCAGGGCAGCTCCTACGCCAAGGCAAGTGACTCTCACCCGGGGCCAAATTCAGCAGAAATTTCCTTGTCTGATGGGGGGAACTCAATGCAATGGAGACCATTACTTCCTAAGGAGGGAATATTGATCCAGGTGGATATCAGTGGCCACCCACCTTTTCCAGCTAGCTCAAAACAACTTCCTAGCAATTTTGATAATTTACTATTTTTTAGCAATTTTCGGGTCCTGAACTTTCGAAGCCATTTTGAGGCCCTAAACGACGTTTTTTGAGGTATGTTGTGATTGCAAAATGTCATGACAATTGTTGTAGTCCTCGGATAGATCTTTCCAATGGGCTATCATACACCTAAAACATAGATCGTATGCAAAAGTTACGACCCCAGGAAGTTGATGTATCGAGTTACCCAAACGGGACCCACATGACTTTTGGCACTTCATCTCCTACGGTTAGGTTTTTGGATGTTTAGGGTATTTTGAAACTCTCATTTATTGTAAAAAGGCCTTGAGAGCCTCATTGTAATCATCCTCTTGCAAATAATCATAGTCGTCACATCTCTTCTCAGAGATAAGCCGCCACCATTCAAGCAAGCTTGTTTTCCGCTGCATTTTACAATTTCAACTTATTTCCTTATTGAATAGAAAACCAGTTTTATTGTATCTCTGTTATTCTGAGTTAAGCATCTAGTAAGAATCTGTAGTCATTTCGTTCTACTCATAAAATCTGGATCAATAATGGTGACATAGCACTTCAATTATGTGGCTCTCGAGATCAACTCGTAGATATTTTTACAAATCCACTAGGAAAATCCGTTTTTGACTTTTAGAGACAACACTTGGGCATTATCAGTGCTCATGTTTATAACTCTTGAGTTTAAGATGGAGTGTTAAATATATCAGTAACCTCAACAGTGTGTGACTGTACACTACCAGTTGTCATGGCCAGCTGTACGAGTTAGTTAGGATCTCTTCTTTTGTTTCTTGATTTGCTCAAGCCTATTTAGCTCAACTCTTTTTTCCCTTAATAAAATACTGAACGCTATGCGCTCTGCTTATTTTTGTTTCCCGATTTCGTCTTTTAATTGAATCAATGGCCTCAAACTCTAGCATTATTTCCACTCAATGCATACTCTAGTGATTTTATGGTTGAATAATTTGATGAGGATATGTGTGTCCACATATTTTGAGTTGAGTTCCTTGATGGAAGGATTTTAGCAATAAAAGAAATAAACATATAATATTTATTTATACAAACAGATGGTGGAAAGATATTGCCCTAGAAATCTCATGTAAAGATTGAACCTCTTGTCTTTAGTGTTTTATTGAGCCTTCAAATAAACATTTTTGCATGCTCAAGACAAAGCATTTAAGACCTGGAAATACAATAGAAACAAAATCTATGCCTACGGGTAGATAATTTTCCTTATAGTTGTTGTTGTGATTAGAATCGAATGCTAGTGGGTGTTTTGTTGGATTGATTTATTTGGATTAAAGTTATAATTGGAGGGTGATATCAATCATGAGGATGTGCGTGCATCCCATCAAATCCAGGAATGTTTAACACTCATAATAAAATCATAGTTACACCATTCTTTAACTAGGAACTCAACAATCTTATGATACCAATTACACTTATTTGGAAAACTAAGCATACTACAACATCAGAACATTTGGAAGCAGTTGTTATCTGGAGCGAAGAATCCATTAAAGACGGATGTTTAGTTACCTTTGTACTCTCATTTGGTTTCTTGTCTATATTACATAGAGGAAGGAGTCCGATAATAAATCTAGAGTAGTGGTTACATAGAGAACATAAGCCTGGAAGCCAAGAAGTATAGCCATTTTTTTTTATGCCTTCTTAGCATTTGACAATTGAGGAACTAGAACTCAAAGTCTTGATCATAATTGTAATCCAATTAGTCATTTGTGTGCGGGTTTTACTGAGAACAAAAGTCTTAAAATCAATTCTAAATATAGAATTCTATATATAAGAAAGAGAACAAAGTAATTCCACAAAGCATTAGTGTTCGTCAAGTGAGTGGATTATAAACCCCTTATTTGCAGATCACCGATTTATGGGAGTAGTAAAATTTTACCTCCTATGGAATACCATCTAATAGCTATGATAAGTCAGCAGAGTGATTCCTCAATGTCCTCTCAGTTATAATAACTTTTTCCACCTTCTAAAAAAAATATACTAATTAGATAATTACTATGTTTTGGGCATCAAAATTTCAATAATTTAGCACTTGCAAAATGCTAGCCACCAAGTATGTCTACGCTATGTTGTAAAATTAAGTAAACATGTTTCTAGTATGTTAACTCTATGTTGTGAAATTAGGGAAACATGTTTTAATTTTACTAGCATGTTGTGAAATTAAGTAATTACTTTTATGTTAGAATTAATGTTTATTTTAGAGTTGGTTTGGGTTTGTTAGATCTAGTTGGTTGAAGAGATTTTGGCCAACTATGTAATCTTGTTTATGTGTACAATTGAGATATTTTCTAGAAAATTCGTTGTGTAGTTGAAGGAAAACTTCATATATAAATATGTGCTTGATTGAATTATAAGAAATGAGTAGAATAGTTTTCTGTGTGTATACAATATATTTACTCTCCACTATTTTATCTTTATATCAAAACAGGTCTAGGATTAACTCCCTCACACTAAGCCCAAGAAAATGAAAAAATGTGAGATAAATTTGTTGTAGAGGTAAGTTAGCACATGAGAGTGATGAATTTGTTCTGAATGCTCGTTCTGTCATTTCTGTAGTTAATTCCTCTGTGTGAAAATTGTGGCGGGGAGTTATGTTTTCTGTCGAGTCACTGCAATTGTTTTCTGATCACTGTTACTAAGGAAGAGCAGTATCGTGTGAGTGCACCACTAGGATTGGAAAGGAGTTGTTAAACGTGGATGGAAGGATGATTCATCTATTGCAAAGTGTGAAGGTTCAATTCCTTCGATATCACTGAAATCTGCTTAAAATTATATTAATTCCATTTCTGTGGAGATTAAATAGGCGTGCACTATCAGAAATAGACCATGGCAGAGGCAAAGTCATTTATATTGGTCTCAGCCTCAACGACTATGAAATGCGATGGGGTTTCTTCATGTAGTAACTTTCGAGGGAAAATCAGAGGAGGATCACACCAATAGAGGACGCGAGATCTGTTGGGAGACCAAAGATCAACAATAGCACCATCGTATCTTCTGTTAGCAATCACCTTCGATGCCATGTAATTTGTGATTTCACAAGTCATATGCAACAAGTTGTCTTCCCTAAATTGTTGAGTCTGAATGCGTTGTGCCCAAAGTCACATAGCTTTATAGTTCCAATTGCATCGAGCAAAAGATTTTCCGGCTTCAAATCTCTGTGGTAAGAACCCTTGTTGTGGCAATATCCTATAATGTCGATAAGATGTTCAAAGTGCCTTCTTTCTTCACTTTCCTCCAGCTTGTCATTACATGAGATTTGGTCGAAAAGTTCACCCCTATTGAAAAAGTCAAGAACAATGTATATCCTCTTCACCATGGGGGTTTTAGTGTTTGTGTACTGAAATATTTTGAGCATGCATATTTAGTGTGGCATAACAGTTTGTATTTCTAGAAGTTTTCTTAGTTTTTTTTTGTGAAATGAATTATGAAGAACGACTCATAGAATATGGTAACATAATTTAAGTTTGTGTTTCTTGATGTATGCAGTGCTACAAGAATACATCACTGATTTGGTTATGTCTATGGTCTGTTGCAGCTTGTGGTTCTTGGAGTATTTGGTAAGCCAAGAATAATTACTACTGGTTATGTGTACAGTTTGTGATTTTTGTGTGTTCGTGAAATAGCACTGCACACATCAAGAAACACAAACTTAATTTATGTTACCATGTTTTATGAGTCATTCTTCATAATTCATTTCACAAAAAAAACTAAGAAAAAATCTAGAAATACATCACTGATTTGGTTATGTCTATGGTTTGTTGCAGCTTGCGGTTCTTGGAGTATTTGGTAAGCCAAGAACAACTACCACTGGTTATGTGTACAGTTTGTGATGTTTGTGTGTTCGTGAAATTGGTCACATTGTAAAATACAACGCACTATGTACTTCTACAGATGAAAGTAGGTCACTATTTTTCTGGCAAATACAGGGAACTATGTACTTTCACAAATGGAAGTATTTCAAGACTTGTTAGTCATTGCAAATACAAAATTGATGGTTAGAAGTAATAGTGTCTTCAATGAATCAAGTGGTAGCTCGAATGAATGGTTTTGAGAAAGAGCGTTGTCTAGGAGATTTGAAAAGTGGATCAAGATGTTGATAAAAACTATACCAAAAGAGATAATAATTCTATAATATGTTTATTTGATTTCAATATTGTTGTGAATGATGTAAGCATTAAGGGAAGGTGTTTAAATTCACAAGTTCAAATCTAGAAATAAGTAAAGTATTTATACCTCCAATTAACCATCCCAATTTAAAATTAAATTATTATTATTTTAAAAAATATAATCTCTTCCCATTGCATAAAAGTACAAGATAAGCTTTGAAGACTTGAAAATCAATACTTGCTCAATGGGAGTCACAAGTTATGGAGCCATTATATATATGTATAAAATACATGCAACACTATTCGTCGATGAGAGTCACAAGTTATCGAGCCGTTATATATATATGATCCGTAGAGCAATCTAACTCACTCATTGAGTCATTACCGGATTGGGCTGTCTGTTTCCGGCTTATCAGTATGAAACTTTTCTCCGCTTGTTTTCCGCAGATGCCATTTTTTGATCATCAAATGGTGTCACAGATCCTGTTTATAACACAAAGACACTTGAAATTAATCAAACATATAGGAGATCATGACTTGTTCAAATTCTGCAGATTCAAAATAAAAAACATAAAAAAACTTCATAAACACCATTAGTTCCCGTTTCTTGCCTTTCATCGTTTTCATTTCTACTGGACTCAGACTATCTATCACAGAAAACCTAGAAAACCCAAAATATTTTGAGGATCTCAAACCTTCAGTGCACAATTTATTCTCCTTCCTTTAACCGTTTCTATCTAAACAACGCCGATTGTCTGACACAACAGTATTGATTTTACATTTACAGACAACAGACGCAATAGTTGTCAAGCTTAGGCATCTTCATATCCTCCATTCTTGTAGGTTGGAAAGTTGATTGCTGCCGTCAGTAACCGAAAAAAACGCCAAACATAATTGAGTTGAGCTATACCTTATTAAACATGGTCTGTTGGTGGAATTCAAAGCGAAATGAAAAATCATTGTTTTCGGAATCATAAGTAAAACAGCAGTTGGGAAGGTTTTGAATTTTAAAAAATGGCACCTAAATTTGTGCTCTATGCATATATTAAATAACAATCATCAAGAAGGCCAACTTTTCGGCCTGACAAAGATAGTTCAAAGCGTTTGAACACAGTTGTGGTGGGTTAGGTTAGCTGAATAAGCATTCAAGTTAAAAGGATCATAAATTTGATACTCATAATCGTTCGGATCATAAATTTGATACTAGTAATCGTTCGGATCATAAATTTATTACGAATTGGACAAAATTTCCACCCTAATTTAAATTGTATGGATGGTGAAACCATATTTCTAAAACCCTATCCAAATTATCACAGATTCACCGAAATTTTGAATGAATAAACGCCCTAAAACAGAAAGAGATATTTGCTATGCTTCGGCAACGCGTTGGACAGTTCTTAGTCAGTTACAGACATAAAAATGGAATTAAATAAATGGTCAATTACATATACAATGTAATATCAGTGTTAAACATTATATTCAATAACTATAAATAGAACATTAAAAAAAGTCTATGCCAAAATAGGAGATCTCAGAGATAAAAACTCACCAAATTGAGACTGAGGAAGATCATGAAGAAAACAAAAGACAAGACACTATAACACGCGGGAGCGCAAGGATTTAAATAAGAATCTATGTCTTCATATTGCGCGTTGAATTCCAGTCCCCTCTGCCTTCATGCGTAAGTTATCTGGTCTTTTGGTTGAGAATGAAAAATAAGTTTTGTTCCAAAACTATCTGTGTGTCATGGAAGAAATCGGAAGGACTAACGACGACAAAAGTATTGACTCGAGAGATCCGAATGATGACGTCATGGAGTTTTTTCAAAAGGTAAATATCATGCATCTAGTTGTAAAGTGCAATATAGGCTTAGGTAAATTTTATATGAGCATACATCTAATTACCTACATACTCATTGAAGAATCAGTAAATGCTTTACAACCAACCTTTCATGTTTATTGGTTGTCTCTCAGTAAGAAGCATCTTGCACTGTTATATTTAACGAGGTATATTTAGGCATATTCTTACAGTATTGTATTTCATGATGTGTATTTAAGAATATATATCTTTTGATGCAGAGAGGCTGCACATCTGAAGTGCATTTTCTATAATATATACTCATTAAATATAGTAGTGTCAGGTGCATAACGCTCAGTTTGAAGAATAGATATACATGTTTGGATGTAGAGAAGCTGCAAATTATTAAAGGGTGTATTTTCCAAAATATACAGTAGTGCCATGTGCATACTGATTGTACTGGCCTTCATGCTTCGTATACAAGATGGCACCACCTTTATTGGATTCTCCTTTAATTTGTTTTCAGGATTACTTGATGGCACCGCCTTTATCGGATTCTCCTTTCATTTACCTTTATCTGATTCTCGTTTCATTTCCTTTTTAAGATTTCATATCTCCACGTTAACTTCATCCTCTAATTTTAGAGCAATATGCCTTCACATACAACTATATATGAGCTTTAATATGTGAACATCACTTATTTTACAAAGTGGTTACCATTGTATGTTCTACCATATAATGTTATGAAGTGAAATTTGATCATACTTCATTTTCCACATCTTCTTGAAATTTTCTAATACTTCATTTTCCACATCTTCCCCTATGTCACATACAATTACATTGCCAACTTTTGTATTGAGTATATTTCATTCTTATTCTTATCTATTATTTTGATTTTAAAGTGTCATGACTTGAATTTTCAATTTTATAATTACATTGACAACTTTGAGTATATTTCATTCTTATTTTTATTTATTATTTTGATTTTTTAAAGTGTCATGAGATTTGATAATTATTTCTTTATAATTTTAAATAGGAATTTATGATCATTGTTATTATAGAATAATTATACTATGAAAATCGGTTAATGGAAACAATAGAATCGTAGAAAGATAGCCATGCATAGTAGGCACAAGATTTTTTCTTGGGAAATCTAATCTTGAGAGAAAACTCAACAACTTTTCTTAAGAAGGATTTAAGCCAAAAAAGTACATCACCATAAAATGAAGAACCCAACACATAAAGAAGTTCTCTCTGGTATGAGGAAAATCCCTCAAAGGTAGTGAGCCCTAAAGAGAGATAGTGCACCATAAAGATGATGGCTCCTCAAAAGAAATAGAAAATGGAAGCCCTTGAGTGCAATTTAGTGGCTGGCCTGCCTGGCTGTAACTCGAAACTTCTGGCCTGTGGGAGACTTGCACACTTGATAGAAGAGTTGTGATTTATGATAAAATTAAATGATTCAAGCCTTTATTTATACAATTCAAGTCACCCTTAATTTACTTGTGGGGTCAATTTCTTCTTATGTCTTCAATATCTTCTTTAATTTATTTATGGGGTTTCTTCAAATGTTTAATGGGCTTTGACTTGTCTTCTTGGCGTTTCTTCTTCACTAGAAAAGAAGTTGTTTAGCGAGCCTTGGTGATGTTGCCATCTCCTCACATGCATCTAATGTTGAGTAAACCTATGGAGAATCCCTCATCACAAGAGGTCTCTTGAACCCTACATCTTCAACATTAGACTAGACTTGTAAACAAGTCAAACCTTTCCTATAAAAAATATATCACTCCACCCTAGAGTAGGCAATGTGAGAGTATCTCAATTCTTTATCACTCATTTTCAAATCAACATGGCTACTAGGAGAAATACTACACCCGGGCTATTCACCACTAGCCAAACCATCATGGCACGGTGGTAGATATATCATTCTCCATAATTCAAAATCAACATGACAGGAATATATTTCCAGTGCCTTCTTTCGAGAAACATCAAAGCTTGGGACATTCACCCACTAGCAAATCGAAAGCGTGGCCCGTGGAGTGAATGTACCATTCTCCTTGAGTAGAGTGAAAAACTTGACCAATTTTGGGAGAATGTCGCTTTCCGTTAACTATGGCCCGAACAAACATCAACATCATGGGCCATTCATTGCTAGCCAAATCAACATGGCCCCCATGGTGAGGCAGTATCATCCTCCCTAGGTCAAATCATCATGACAAATATGGAAGAATGTATGCTCTCACCAAGGGAGACATTTTGCATCATGCCAGACTTGTCTCACGGAAGTATACAAAATTCACCCTAGACAAAGTTTTAGTGAGAATGCTTGCAATCTGCTCATATATTGATATGTATTGGAGCTTTACTAATCCATTATGTACCATGTCTTGAATGAAGTGATATTTGATCTCAATGTGATTTGAATTTTCCTAAGATACTGGATTTACGAGAAGCTTGACACAATTTGATTATCACAATGTATCAAGGTCGTCTCTATCTCTTGATCAAATAATACTGTAAGAAATTTCAAAGCCATCTTGCCTCAGGCTTATCTGACCAGCTACAATATACTCTAGTTATGTTGTGGTAAAGGTTCTACCTAAAAGTCTACTTCCTTCTAAACAAGGATATCATAGTTGATCCTAAGTTGAGCTTGACACCGAGGTGCTCTTTTATTCCTACACTCACTATGATCCTGTCCGGTATATCCTGTAGCAGCCCTCCACTTCACCACGAGACATATCTTGGACCATATCCAAGCGTACCATGCGGGTACCTCAACACATGCTTTGTTGAAACCCAATGGACGTGCATCGACTCAACCATAAAATGGGTTATGTTTCTCACTACAAAGCAAATGTCACGGCCTGATGTTATCCAGGTACATCAAGGATCAATCAAGCTACATGTACATAGTGGGATCCACCAAATCTGAATATAAAGTGGAATCACTAAGATTCTTCATACTTTTCATCATAGTTGTATCAATGGACTTGCAGTCCATCATCACGAATCTAGTCAAGATCTCAAATGTGTTATTTTCTTGCCCAAGGAAGATCTTTACACAGTTTCTGCCACACCTCCAATCCAATAAATGAAATACATCAAGATAATATTCATTTCAAACTATGAGGATAAATCCCTCTTGCACTCAAAAATGAGCCTCTCTACCTGCCATGAGAAATATCATAATTTACAACAACAAGATCAACAGATCACCATCAACAACCTTTTAGTAAAGGTTGGGATTTACATCACTCTTGGTGGCAAAGTCACCAAGTATCCATCAATCCTAGAACACCATGCCCTGGGTGCATGTTTAAGATCGTACAAAGATTCCTTCAATCTGCAAACATGACAATCCTTCTCATGTATCTTTGTGGTTTCTCTATGTACACTTCTTCCAATCACATTGTTGAGGAACATAAATATTTACATCCATTTTATGTAATATCTAACCCATAAATAAAGAAATAGAAATGATAGTCATGCTAGAAGTGCACGGTGGCTGGAGAAAAGGTCTCCTCATATTCCACTCCCTCTTTATGAGGAGAATCCTCTCACCAAAACCTCTCTTTGTACTTCTAGAATGTTTCCATCTGCTACATACTTGATCTTATAGAACCACTTGAAAGTCACCAATGAATTCCCCTCTTTTTTCGGAGCCATCTCCCTCACATCATTCTTCATGATGAAGATGATAATCTTCCATCATGGAATCCTTTAAACATGTTGGAATTTTTTCCTCCCTCTCATAACTTCGAAGGTTAAGAAATCAGCGGAAATGCTTGACTCATCAGGTTCCATATAACTCAAAGAACCTTGGGTCATTTTCTCTCCACAGAAGTACCAGCGGGAGATGCATGCCTCTACATTCTACCGGTGTCACAAATCCATGTTGGCCTCTTCCTGGTCACTACAACATCTCTAGGTAAATCCACTGGCTCTCTGGCTCTAATGGCTCCTCCTGATAATCTGAAGGATGAACATTTGGGCTAGAGAGATGCAATAAGCTTATCTTTGGAGCCTCCTGCTCCTCAATATCAATATTCATATGAGACTCTCTAGACCTCACAGAGGCTACCTCTTCATGAAAAGTAACATCTCAAATAACCTCAATTTGATGTTGTCCCGGAAAGTAGATCTTGTAGGCCTTTGAAGTCTCATTGTATCCCACAAAAGTACCCTTATTTTGAAAAGTTTCTAACTGATTCCTATTCTCTGTGGGTACATGGATGTATATAGCACAACCAAGTATCCTCAAATGGATGACCTATGGCTTCACTCTTATGAATGCCTCCTCATGAGTCATATTTCCCAATATGCGGTAGGGAGACTCATGTTTTTGGACATAAATTGTTGTATTGTTGGATACCTCTACCCATAAGAACATGGGTAGATTTTGATAATGAATCATTGCCTTGACAACCTCCAAAATGGACCTATTATTCCTTTCCTCAACACCATTCTATTGAGGGTTATAAGGGACGCCAATCCCTCTTTATCCTTGCTTCCTTGTAGAAATCATTGAATTCAGTAATTACTCTCCTGCATTATCTATCCTTAAAACCATGATCGTATTCCCCATCATGTTCTCTGTCTAGAACTCCTATAACTTGTTGAAGACTTCATCCTTTGTTCTCATGAAGTAGATCCATGTCTTATGGGATAAATCATTAATGAATGTCACATAGTACAAAAAGACATCCAAGGATGATATTGCCATCGGTCCTGTTAAAAAGAATTTTTCCTCACTCCATGTGCAACTTGCTTGGATAGCGCTCAAACCTATTTAGACTTGAAGTCCCCTTTTGTGCCTTCCAAAGCCAAAATGTAATATTTTCACATATATGCACCCTAGTTATACAACAAGTGTATACATGGTTACGCTCCACTACATCTTGTGTACATAGGGTTTGGTGCTCAAAATTAAAGAATTATAGCCAGTTCCATGCCATTTTATGAGATAAATGATCCTTGACCTTCCATATCAGCGGAAACGTTTCGACTCACCCCTTCAGTTCCATTTGAAAGATATTAATTGAGCCATATCCAATCCTTGAAAAATTGAACAATTCAATTTTGAGAAAAGACACTCTGGAGAAATTTCACTTCATATTGAGTATGCATCCCTTTGTCCTTGAGAAGTATGAAATACTTGTTCATCCCCCAAAGCTCTCCTTCTTTGTGATGGAGAACCTCTTTGACTCCTTTATATGAGCTTACATTTGGTGGAGGATTGAAGTGGTGGAGGCTAATTTGGAGGGACTTAGTTTTCTGAGTTCTGATATGTGTTGTTACAGCAGTTTGTCACCTATGTACTTTTGTTGATTATTTTTAATAGAAATGCTATTTTCTTGTCCAATTGATATCTTACAAATATTTGAATTATTATTCCATGGTATTTGTCATGTATGTTGTCGGATTATCTTTGATCTATATGCCCCAACACTATACGTTATCACTATATTCTTGCGTATCTTGGTTTTTGATGAAAATTTAAAGGTACCTCTAAATCTTTGGAGTTTAGTATTAGCTCAGCGATGGTATTCATCGAGCGTCGGACGGGTAGGCTCATGGCTTTTGTCTTGTTATCTATTTCTTTCCTTATAGCATACTTGGGATTAGATTTTATTTCCGCATGTCATTATTTTTTTATGGTTTACCCCTTACCATAGAGAGATTTTCCTTATGTAGTCCCTTTGGATCTACTATCACTTCTTGGATAAGGTCTCTTGGTATTCTTTCCAAGTGTACAACCCCTGTAAACACCATCATGCTATACATGGAGCTTTGGAATACCTATAACCATTCTTCTTAATACTGGACAATAATTGTAATGCAGGTGAATAAATATATGATGCCATAACTCACATAAATTGATATTGTCATGTACCAATGCCTAGGTTGGGAGTCTTGATAATTTGTGTACCCCTCCCTCTCGAACATCAATCACTCTTGTTGAGTCTATGCTCAAGCCATTATGCCATACAAGAACCTAACCATCAACAAATGCAACTAAGAACCTAACCATCAACAAATGCAACTATGTAACCTCTATCCTACAACGTTGAGGATAGAGTAGGTTCTTGTATAATCAACAATAATGTTTTCTAGGGTCTACTCCTTATACTTTTTATCTCCTCAAGGTGTAAGAAAGGCCCATGCCCTTACTAGGCATACTCCATCAAGGTCCCTGCCAAAACAAGGAAAAAACTATGTATCATAGAAATATGAGGCTTAATGTCCTCTCTTCATGGCTGGAAAATGTCATATCAAACCTCTTATTCCTCCATGGTAACCTTCCCGAACAAGAGCGAAAGACAAGAACAACACTTTTCTAGCGTTGTAACTAATCATTCCTCCATGATAACCCGGCCGAAACAAGGAAAAAATACAAGAACAACAATTTTATAGTGTTGTGAATGATCATTCCTCCATGGTAACACCTTGTGAAACAAGAGCCAAAAAGGAACAACATGAAGAGTGTCAATAGAAGCCCAAAAATCATAAAATTTCAACTTTGACTAAATGTCAATCTGAGGGCACTAGTAGTCTCACTATGGTAAGGTGAGTTGATCTGTAGAAATGATCAATTGCAACATTGTCCAATAAATTACCAACAAACTTCAGAGAAAGTTAAGGTCTAATATTGTGCAACGACATATCTGAGACTGTGTAGAGAAAAAATTCAACAAAGCTCTCATTCCATGTTGAATTTTCAATTTTCAGATCTGATAATTATTTCCTTATGATTTCAAAGCGAATTTCATTACCCAGCGGTATCATAGAATAATTACACACCGAAAATATCAACCAAAATAAACTAGGTGGAAACAATGGAATCCTTAGAAGGAATGGCCATGCACCAATGGGCAAGGATTTTATCCCTCGGAAAACCCAACCAGGGAGAAAACACAAAAATTTTTCTTAAGAAGAATTAAGGCTAGAAAGTGCATCACCATAATTTTCTTAAGAAGAATTAAGGCTAGAAAGTGCATCACCATAAAATGAAGAAACCCAACACATAAAGAAGTTATCCCTTGTATGAGGAAGATCCCTTAAAGGTAGTGAACCCTACACAGAGATAACACGCCTCCAAAAGATCACAAAAAGGACATCACACCTCAAAATAGAGCAAATAGAAACTGAAAACTGGAAACTATAAATTCAACTGTAAATGGAAACTGCAACTGTAACTCGCAGCTACAACTGCAACTGGCAACTGCAATTACAACTTCAACTGGGACTTGTGCAATTGATGAGAAGAGTTGTGATTGTGTATGTTAAAATGAAATGATCAAGCATTTATTTATAAAATTCAATTCACCCTTAATTTACTTGTGAGGCTAACTTCTTTTGTCTTCAATATCTTCTTTAATTGTTTTCTAGGGTTTATTCAATAGTTTAATGGGATTTGACTTGTCTTCTTGGAATTTATTCCTTACTAGAAAAGTTGTTTATGAGCCTTGTTGATGTTTCATCTCCTCGCATGCACTTCTAATCAATATAGGTCTCTAATGTTCAATATATTCACCGAGAAGACCCTCATCACAAGAGGTCTCTGGAGCCTACATCTTAAACATTAGACCAGACTTGTAAACAAGTCAAACTTTCCCTATAAAAAATATATCACTCCATCCTAGAGAAGGAAATGTGAAAGCATCTTGAGTCTTTATTACTCCTTGGCAAATCAGCATGACTACTAGGAGAAATACTACACCTGGGCCATTCACCGCTAGACAAATCAGCATGGCACATGAGTGAATGTATCATTCTCCCTTGGTCAAATCAGCATCACCAATATGGGATAATATTTTCTTGATGTTGTTAACTGGAGAAACATCAACATACTGGTCTATTCACCACTAGCCAAATTAGCATGGCCACATGAGTGAATGTATCATCCTCCCTTGGTAAAATCGGCATGACCAATCTAGGAGAATGTTTGTCCGATGTTGTTAATTAGAGAAACATCAACATCCTGGGTCATTCAACACCAGCCAAATCAAAATGGCTCTATGAGTGAATGTATCATCCTTCCTTGGCCAAATCAGCATGACCAATCTGGGAGAATGTCTACCTGATGCTAAAAAATCAACATCATCTTTATGCAAGAGCATCTCTCACTAAGATAATTATCTTGAAAAAACTTTGATTTTTCTTATATATTATTTATATGTGACAAGATAGGTATGGTTTACTCTTCCTATCACCTATGACTCTTCACACTCCTACTATTTACATTTTTATTTACAATTTACCATAATCCAAGGATTAGGTATTCAACAGTTCCCCCCTTTAATCGAAGGGGTGTTTGTGAGTCCAAGCATCATTCTGAACTTTTCAAATTTTTATCTTCCAAGCGATTTGGTGAAGACTTCCACAATTTTCTGATTGATGTAATGATGTCTCAAGTGAATAGTCTTGTCCTCAACATGATATCGGATCAAGTGATCTACTTTGTGTTGATATTCTTCGTTCAATCATGAAATTTTTTATTCTTGTCCAACTTATTGCAAGAGTATTATCAACTAGAAGAGGATTATAATTAACGTGTTTCTCCTCTAAATATTCTAGTATTTCCCTAAGCTACACAATCTCTTTTGTTGCTTCTATAGCTGGCACATATTCTACCTCTATTGTGGAATCTATTGGAACTAATTGTTTGCATGATCTCCATGAGACAATTTTCGATCCAAGACTCATAACATAGCCTGAACTTGACACTCCATTTTCTTTATCCCCAACAAAGTTTGACCTAGAATATCCAATCAGGTTGAAGTCATACACCTTAGAGTGATTGCATCCAAAATATTCAATTCCCTTGTTACGAGGAAAATCACTCTATGGCATGGGGTAAACCACAATAGATAGAAATGACTGCAGAAATCAACTCTAATCTTACGTATTCAATATAAAAAAAACATGCTAACAAGACAAGATAAAGATGATGAATCCAAACAGATGTTTAGAAAACATAATGGAAATTATGTCACAATTGAAACATCCACCAATGAAAGTTTTCAAACTTTAAAGTTGTTTATTTCAGAAGCTGCATTGTCTGCAAAAACTTATGATGAAAATGCATGGTTTATAGATTCAGGTGCCTCAGCCCATATGTCTTGTGTCAAAGAGTGGTTTGGTGAATATCATGAGAGTAAAGATGAAACACACATATATTTAGGAGATAACAGATCTCTCAAGATTCATGGTTATGGAAAAATATGTGTGAATTTACCTAATGGACAAAAAAGACAGATTCATGATGTGTTGTATGTTCCAGGCATAAAAAAGAATTTGATTTCTATTTCAGCAATAATTGATAAAAATCTGAAAGTAGAATTTATGCAGTATCATTGTCTTGTGAAGGATATTCAGAATCATTATAAAATCATAGCCACAGGGACAATAATTGGAACACTGTATAAGCTTGATGTCACAAAGTACAATCATCATGCATTGACATCTACTACAATGACAATTGAAGAGCTATGGCATCGCAGGTATGGACATCTTAACCAAAATGACTTAGTGCTACTTCAAAAGAAATTAATGGTTGAAGGGCTTCCTGTTTTGAAACATCAACATATAGAATGTGAAGCTTGTGCACTAGGTAAGCAGCATAGGGAAGAATTTCCAGTGCATAAAGAGAAGAAAGAGAGAGAGATAACTGAATTAATACATATTGATGTCTGTGGTCCCATGCAAACCTTATCACTTGGTGGTACGAGGTATTTTTTGATATTTATTGATGAAAAATCACGATTTACTTGGGTTTATTTCATAAGGAAAAAGAGTGATGTATTTGAATATTTTAAGAATTCAAAACTATGGTGGAAAAACAGACAGGTAAATACATCAAGATACTCATATCTAATCAAGGTGGAGAATATACCTCAGGAGCCTTTGAAAGCTACTGCAAAAACAATGGGATCATTCAACAATTCACAGTGCCTTCTACACCACAACAAAATGGTGTAGCTGAAAGGAAGAATAGGACATTAGTGGAATGTGCTTGCAACATGTTAAAAGGTAAAGATATCTCTAATTCTTTTTGGGCAGAAGCCATTAACACTGTTGTTTACTTAAAGAATAGAAGTCCAACTAAGATTCTAGATTCAAAAACACCTTTTGAAGTTCTTTATGGTTATAAACCTAAGGTTAGTCATTTAAAAATATTTGGTTCAAAGGCATTTGCTCATATTCCCAAAGATGAGAGAAGAAAACTGGATGCAAAATCTGTAAAGTGTACTTTTCTTGGTTATTATGATGATCATAAGGCATACAAACTGTTTGATCTTAATTCACATAAGCTCATAACAAGGAGAGATGTCATTTTTCATGAGACTATAGATGAGGAAGCAAGTAAGTATGATGTTTGGCATACTCCTTATGACAATGATGTTCATGTGAAAATTGATATAGATGATGAACATGAACAAGAAAAGGAACGGGTACAACAACAAGGTGAAAGCAGTGAAGATACTCCAAACACTCCTACACCTCAGAAAAGAAGAAGTGAAAGTGAGGATAGTGGTGGACCACTGAGGAAGTCTACAAGAACAATTCAGATACCCTCCAGGTATAAAGATTATGCATTGATGACACAAGTAATGAATGTTGTAGAACCTGTTACTTATGAACAAGCTAAAGATCATAAGGAATGGAAAAATGCACTAAATGAAGAATATGAATCAATAATGAATAATGAAACATGGGAATTAACAAATCTGCCTGAAAACAAAGTTCCCATGGGATGCAAATGGTTGTATAAAACCAAATTTAATGCAGATGGAAGTGTTGACAAATACAAGGCTAGACTAGTTGCAAAAGGGTATTCACAAAAGGAAGGAATTGATTATGAGGAGACTTTTGCACTTGTAGCTAAGTTAAATACAATTAGAGTCATGATTGCATTAACTACACAATACAATTGGAAAATACATCAGTTAGATGTTAAATCTACATTTCTGAATGGTGATTTAAAAGAAGAAGTTTATTTGGTCCAGCCTGAAGGATTTATAAATAAAGGACAAGAGGATCTTGTGTGTAAACTAAAGAAAGCTCTATATGGTTTGAAACAAGCACCTAGATCTTGGTATCCTAAGATTGATTCATTCTTTGCACATAAAGGTTTTGTGAAAAGCAAAACTAATCCTAATTTGTATGTCAAAAAGGATGAAAATGGGAATGTTGCTTTGGCATCTTTATATGTTGATGATTTTATTATAACAGACAGTGCTTCTCACTTGATTGAAGATATTAAAATTCAGTTATCAAGGATGTTTGAAATGAAGGATCTTGGTGAAATACATTATTATTTAGGTCTGGAAATATGGAGAGAAGATGGTAAAACAATGGTCACTCAAAGTAAATACAAAAGGGAAATACTGGAAAGATTCAATATGAATGAATGCAAGGCAGTGTCAACACCTTTAGAACAGAATGCAAAGTTATCTAGTGTTGATGAAACTAAAGAGGCAAATGGTACTCTATATCACCGGTTGATGGGAAGTTTGAACTATCTCACTGCTACCAGACCAGACATAGCATATTCAGTCAACATCCTTAGTTAGTTCATGGCTAAGCCACTTGAAAGCCACTGGGTAGCTGCAAATAAAGTCCTTCGATATCTGAAAGGAACTGTTATTTTTGGTATTGTGTATACCGATAATTGTGATGTTGAGTTGGTAGGTTACTCTGATTCAGATTGGGCCGGAAATCCTGATGACAGGAAATCAACTTCAGGATATGCATTCAACATTGGTACAGGGGTCGTGTCATGGAGCAGTAAGAAACAACCAATTGTTTCTTTATCATCAACATAATTTGAATACAATGCTCTATGTAATTCTACTTGTGAAGCTGTTTGGTTAAGGAGAATTCTTGAAGACATTGGAAACAAGCAAATGAAGCCAACTATTCTCAAATGTGACAATCAAAGCTCTATTAAATTGGCACACAACCCAATTTATCATGCTAGAACAAAGCATATTGAAATCCAACATCATTTTGTAAGAGAAAAGATACAAGAGAAGGAAATTGACTTGACCTACTGTAATACCACTGAGAATGTGGCTCACATCTTTACCAAGCCTCTTGGAAAGATGAGTTTTGAAGAATGTAGGAAACAATTAGGTGTGGTAGAGAAAACATTTCTCCATTAAGGGGAAGAGTTGGAATAATAATGTCAAAATTCTTAAATTAGTATTATGTTAGATTGTTAGGATATGTGTTAGTAGATATCCGTTGAGATCCTATTTCTTAGGAGTTTGTTAACAGCTCACAGAGTTTATATAATGTAACCTTATTTCATAATAATCGAATGAGTAGTGTTTGGTTCTGCATTGGTAGTGTTCAGTTAGAGTTCTATTTAGGAGATCGTTGTTGAAAGGAGATCGTTGCATATAGTCACCCTATTGAAAGGAGATTGTTGCATATAGTCACCCTGTTGAAAGGAGATCGTCGTTGCCTGGTGTGAGATCTACGTTGTCCAGGTGTATGAGAGAACTGTGAAGGAGCCAATGTGGAGGAGTCATTATGAGCGTAGTAGCAGTAAAGGAAGCGTGATTGGAAGATGTTGTGTGCAGTGTGATTTATGTCTGAATTTGATGACGTGAGGACTACAAAGAAGAATCTGCAGATGCATGGATTGAAGCGCGACTACTACTGCCAAGAAACGGATATTGGTGAGAGACGTTGCTACCATTGAAAGAAGAGGGCCGCCACTTCTATTGGAAGAGCCACAGACTTGTGAGACTGTGAAGCGGTCTTGCGTTAGTGAGGGTGTTGAGTGAGGTTGAAGACAAGGCTTCCTAGGATGCATTATTGGAGATCAGAGACACATTCTGGTTAGAGGACGTTTCCATCAAATGTGAAGTCACGACTTTGTGAAGGATGTGCCATATAAAAGAGAGCACTCTGTGTGGAAAAGGGAAATCATTTTGTTTTTAAATTCATCGATTGTTTGCACAGGTTGAAAATGGAGCCGCCACCTATGAAACAAATTTATCTGAAAAGGAGTCACTACCAAAACTTCCATCGCATAGAGAAGTCGCCAAAGAAAGGTGTTGCTGGCTATTTTTTTTTTTTCAGAATGCAGAATGCCGAACTTGACCAGTTCAATGAGGAATTTGATGTAATATATGAAATAGTGATGCTAAATTTTTCATTCTGCTGAGGTATAAATTATGAACCTTGGACAACTGAAATGGAAAAATTACTATGGTTAATAGATTTATTGCATTATGATCATGAAGGTAGTATCAATTTCTATGATAAGAGAAGATGTGTAATAGCATTACAACTTATTATCTCATCACTGGATGAAAACATCTTGTATAGTATTTTGCTTGAATTTGGTGAAGTATACAGTGCAAAAATATTTTGGGATATTCTTGAAATGAAGTATAGTATGAAGTGGAGTGAGAAAGCTGAAGTTAATGAATATATTGTTGTTGAAAATGATGATTGTGTTGAAATCTTTGTAACTGAAATAGAGACTGGAAATGGTAGCATTGAAATTGCAATGACTGATGATGAAAGTGTGTCTATAGTTGATAATAAAGCAACTTGTGATAATGAGGAAACTGCCAATGATGTAGTATGTAGTGATTTGATGAATTCTACAACTGAAATTATTGATGAAGCTAAAGTTGATGAAGACAAGTGTAAAACAACCCATGAGAATGAAAGCCTTATGGAAGAAAGTCTCTTTGAAACAAAGACATATGAAGTCAAATGAAGTCTCTTTGAAACATCTTATTGATGAGTTATTGTTTGGTAATAAGAGAATCTCATTTTCATACACAAACAAAGTGAAAGACAACATGTTTGTAGTGATAGAGCCTGATAAAGAGGTTGAATACATTAAACAACCAGTTGTGATAGCACCTGAAGTTGAAAATGAAGATTATTATGCAACATCATAAAAAAGGAAGAAAGAAGAAGAAAGGAAAGCTCCCTTAGAAGAGAAAAATGAAAAAAAATTGTATGGTTCTTCCTATGATTTTTCATATGATTGTAAAGATGTTTTTGAGTGTGCAGGTTTACAAGACAACAACTCATTTTAGTAGTGACTAATTATGAAGAAAACATGGAAGAAAATTAAGAAATTGACGAAGAAAATATTGAGTCAATTTTTATGGTGTGGAGCCCAAAAATCAAGTATTATTATGAATTGATGTTGCAACAGTCCATTGAGCATGGCATTGATTATTGTATCCAAAAAGGGTACCAACCCACTTATGAGAAGTTGGAAGAATTTGCAAGCATTAAAGACAAATGCTTCCAAGAACCTGCAGAAGTGTTGAGGACAAAGACCAATAGAGTGTTGAGGACAAAGAACAATAGTCAGCTGCCAAGTTCTAAAATGAATAAGCACAGGGTCAATATGAAACATATTTGGAGAAACAATGAAGAAGCTCAATCTACATCACTATCTAACAACAAGAAAAGTCAAGATGACATTGTTAGAGTCAAGTTGTAAGCCTAGCTGAGATTAAGACCAGCAGGCATGTTACTTATGTTAGGAATTATTATTGTAGACAATCCATTTCTCCATTAAGGGGGTGTTATCAGACTAATTGGTAGGTGCGGACACTAACAGATCTCCCTAGATCCACCTGGATCTAGAACAAAAAAGGACAGGACATGACTATTTCCCTAAGTTTTGACCATTGAATTATCTAGTACGAAGGAACAAGTAACATACCTTAATATCGCTTCCTAGGGTCTCTGTTACTCCCGCTTCTCTCCGGTGCTCTCGTGAGGTCAAGACCAAGACAACTTGTAATGATCCCAAGCCATTATGCAAGGATCATCACTGTTTTGGTGTCTTTTTAAAACTTTATCTGAGTGAGGTATTTCGTCAAACACTTTACTGATCTACCTTTTAGATGTGTTATATGTGTGTATGCAGCAAATAACAAAAAGAGATAACCATGGAACATACCTCAACCATATGCAATAAGATAGACAAGCCAAAACATCTC
>SNQJ01S0160761.1:35124-51441 GCA_010110895.2 Picea sitchensis
CACAAGTCTTCCATCTACCACCCTTTAATCCATTTACTGACGGAAGTTGGATCAAGACCTCCCTTGCTTTCTACATACCAGTCCTAGTTTCCTGAGTTAAAGCTATATCTTCTTGAGTCTTTACCCATCCGATCACCCCATTAAACAAATCGTGACATAAAACTGATGGGCGTTGGACTCTTCTCCTGCAAGCAATCCAAGAGTGACTTATGACGCTAACACTCCCAATCTTTACTTGTGAATCATGATCCTAGCATATGTTCTCAACATAAAGATCCACTTCACTACATATGAGAACATATTCCATGTTATCTTCCATGCAACATTAGTGCAACAATGTTAACACAAGGACATTGTCTTTGCATCAAAGTGCTCTCATTCTCCTACCCCAAGCACAAGAATTTTATCTAATAAGTTGTGTTTCCATGTTGATTCCCATGATCCATCATTTAGGTCCAACAAAAACCCTTCCATCTTGCATTGTTACATTCAATCATCATCGATAAAGAACATCTCCAATGTATAAATAATAATACATTTATACAATTTATTAATGTGCTTGGGTTAACACGCATAAAAAAAATATTTAATAAGTTGTGTTTCCATGTCGACTCCCATGATCCATCATTTAGGTCCAACAAAAACCCTTCCATCTTGCATTGTTACATTCAATCATCATCAAGCAAAAACATCTCCAATGTATAAATAATAATACATTTATACAATTTATTAATGTGCTTGGGTTAACACATAAAAAAAAAAAAAAAATTCTCATCCATCCACTATGTATAAAATTTTCTTTGACTATATGAATTTTTTTTTTTATATTGCATTCAAGAATGGAACAAACATAATGCCTCTATTTCCCTTTCCAATACAACACCAACAATCCTTCTTGATGGAGAAAAATGAAACATCCTACACTTACCACATCCTAGGCCACCAATGCCCATTATCTTCATCTATCCTCTTTTGTAGGTGTAGACAAGACATTGTCAATAGTCATGCATATACCAAGTCAACGTTTCCCATTCCACACAATCTTCATGCTTTTCAGATTGTGATTTTCACACACCACTCACGAATAGAGTATTTTAATATATGAAATAATTCAAGTACATAGAGAAACAAAATAAATCCAATTAAAATTATACAACATGTACCAAAAATAGGGGGCCCTCCTAACTTGGAACGTGTTGCAGGAATGTCTTGAAGAACTATCAATCGAGCAATGTGACGCATCGATGATTTTTAATTTTAAAATTAAAAAAATGATATCAACATAACATATTACATAGTTCATAAAATATCTTTCAATAGCTATACAATTTTATTTACTAACACAACCACATTATTAAAGTGGTTGATATATGTGGTTAGACATCATTTAAAAAAAAACCTTAACTTTTTCTACTTGAAAAAAACCATAATGTATTTAGTATATTTTTAGAGTTGTTGTTACATGTTATAAATCTATAATATTTCACCATTAACATCTGTGAATGTGGTTATACTATTGATGTGGATCTATAAATAGCATTAGAGATAGTGGATGGGTGAATAGATTCTTTAAGATTCTTTTAACCATAATGTATTTAGTATATTTTTAGAGTTGTTGTTACATGTTATAAATCTATAATATTTCACCATTAACATTTGTGAATGTGGTTATACTATTGATGTGGATCTATAAATAGCATTAGACATAGTGGATGGGTGAATAGATTATTTAAGATTCTTTGTGTGTGTGGTGACAAGTTTTGAGATATCCAGAAGAGCATGTTGTGGAACGGGATTGTGAGGAGTTTCTCCATGTAATAACAAGACACGCATCATATTAAAAACCAAATGCATTAAAAATCAATTTCTAATACCAAACCTTGATGTGATGTCATGAATTTCCATGATTTGTTGGTTGATGTCTTTATTGATGAATCAAAGGAAAGGGATCATAATTTCTTACTAGAGTCTGAAACACTGATTTTTTGATATGATCCTTGTAAGCGAAATATTCAAAACCTATATATTGAAGGTCGTAACATGTTGGACTAATCCTTGAATACTTGAAATAAATTGTCTTCTACTACTGAAAGGAAATTTTCTATTGTTGGAACAAAGAAAATCTTATACTGTTGGACTGAGGAATGAAGAATCTTCTTTGTTGGAAAAAATAATATTTTCTACTGGAAAACTAATCACTAACTAATATGATCAATTTACTGGAATCTTGAAATATTTGATATTACTATAAGTTTGAAATAAATTACAATATCTAGCAGATCATGTAACTACTATGAAATTAAAAAAACATAACAAAAATTTATTTATTGTGAACTTTACCAATTAGAACCCTTGTTTTCAAGCAAACTTCATGTCAACTGCACCAAAATCCTAGTTTTCACAACTAGACTTTATTTTTATATTTACTATTTTATTTATTATTTATTTTTATAGAAATTAAAAAAAACAAAAACAAAGAATGTTCAGGTTGAGGTGGATGTAGGTGGGAGAACCCCCTTACTCACAACCTCCATATATTAATGTTGCAATAAATTTTGAACAAATTCTTCCCCATCCATAGGCCTTTAGTAAAATTTCAATCTATGGTCATGTACAAAAAAAGTAGCTCCTCGATCATCAATTGTTTTTAATTGCACATAATTGTTCTTTTAAAATAGTCTCTACCTCATAGGGACCAATCCGATGAGTGGTAAATTTACCCTTAAAATTCTTGAAGCCGGAGTAAAAAAGAAGGGCCCACTCACCAACTTTGAACTATTGTTTCTTGATAAATATGTCATGCCATTTTTCACTATGCTTCTATACAAGAATTATACTGAAAAGATATCATGGCACATCTCATCCAATTCATTCGTCTGTGCAATTCACTTCTCTTGTGTTTATAACAGATTCATCCCTAGTTTTGTTGCAACCTTGAAATTATTTATTTGAAACTCAATTGGAAAAAGACCCTGCTTATCGTATACCAATTCGTATGGGTTAAAACCAATAGTGTTTCTCCAGGTTCTTCTACATTCCCATAATGTTTCGGGAATCTTTTTTTCTCAAATCCTTTCCATCGAGATGCACTGTCTTAGTTAGAATTTCCTCCAAAACCTTGTTTGTAGATTCTACTTTCCCATTTTCTTGTGAATGATACAAAGAATAATTATGAAACTTAATTTGGTATTGTTGGATAATTGACTGAACCAATTTTGATGTGAATTGTGCTCCCTGATCATTAAATCTCTCCCTTGGAAACCCAAAATGAATAAACATTTATTAAAATAAGAAATCCACCACTTCTTGCTTAGTTTTCTTTAAAAGATATGTTTTCTCTACCCACTTAGTGATGTAATTCATGCATACTAAAATGTACCTCTTTTTCCTTGATAATGGATTAAATGGTCCCATACAATCCAAGTCCCCATTAGAACTTGTGGTTGTTGCTAGAAAAATAGGATCGTGGAGCAATAAAATAAAACAAATGCGGAAACAAAACACAGAAGATACACACTACAATAGAGACACAAATTTACGTGGTTCACCCAGTGTGGGCTACGCCCACCAGCGAAATTTCCAGGTCCTTCCTTTATTATTATCCAGCAAATGAAGGGATACAACCTACAACAAACCCGCTGTAACTTTGTCTTCTTTCTCTCACAGTCTCCTATATCATAATACAAAATTCACCATAATGCATAGGTGCAATTCATTTCCCTCATAACAGAGGGTTGTCTTCTAGGGAGAAAAACCCTAACATAATTTCTACTATTAGATCTGCAACCTTATAATGAATGGTCCAAATTTACAATGAAATTACAATATACTTTTACAAGGCAATTTTTCCTTCGGGTGTTCGCCCCTGTACCCCCCAGACCCTGTAGAGGGGGTAACCCCCCTCTGCACTCCCCCGCATGGAAGATTTTACATACTTCTGGGGTGTGAATACTTCATGGGGTATAAACACGGCTGAAAACAAAAGACCTCTAAATCAGGAAGATAACCAGGCTCCACAATCAACAATCTCCCACTTGGAGACTGATCTCAACAACTCCATCGTTGTTGTTTATGTTGGACTCTGAACCTTCTTGGACCTGGAAAATTTCTCATCTTTATATTCATTCTTGAAGACCAACTGAAACTGAGAAAGAACTCAGTTTCTCCCTAGTTACTCCCTTTGTTAACATGTATGCAAGATTATGGCTGGTGTGTATATTTCCCAACTTCAAATGTCCATATTCCAAGACGTATCGTATGAAATGGTACCTCAATTGTATATGGTTAGTCTTCAAATGGAAGGCTGAGTTATTTGCAAGATGAATGGCACTCTCACTGTCACAGTACAACCTGCTATTCTCCTTCTTCTTTCCCAATTCCTCCATAAACCTCTATAACCAAATCATCTCTTTACTAGCTTCTGTAACAACAACATTCTCTGCCTCTATTGTTGAAAGTGAAACAACCATTTGCAATTTCAATTTCCAACTTATTGTTGTTCCACCTATAGTAAAAACATACCCTGTGGTGCTCCTCCTGCTGTCTTTATCACTTTCCATATCTGAATCAACATATCCCTTTAGAAAAGTGCCTGATCCTCCAAAACATAATGAATGAGTAGTAGTACCTATCAAATACCTGAGAATCCACTATACGGGTTCCCAATGGTCTTTACCTGGATTGTTCATATACCTTCTCACAACTCCCACTGCATGTGCATTATCTAATTTTGTGCAAACCATTGCATGCATCAAGCTGTCAATTGTTGATGAATAAGGGACCCTAGACATGTATTCTATCTCCCCTTGTCTCTTGGGACACATTTCCCTAATTAATTTGAAATGGCTGGCTAAAGGTGTACTAATTGGTTTTTCATTCTTCATTCTAAACCTCTCCAACACCTTCTCTATGTACTCACCCTGAGACAATGTCAATTTGCGATTTTTCCTAACTCTTGCTATTCTCATACCAAGGATTTTCATTGCAGCACCCAAATCCTTCATTGCAAATGAATTAGCTAATTTCTTATTGAGCACATTTATATCCTTCATATTAGACCCTGGAAAAAGCATGTCATCTATATATAATAGCAAGATAATATAACTTCCATTTTCTATCCTTTTAAAATAAACACAGTGATCATAATGACATCTACTATAACCTTGTCTTGTCATAAACCTATTAAACTTCAAATACCACTACCTTGGAGCTTCATTTAGGCCATGCAATCTCTTCTTCAACCTGCATACCAAATTCTCCTTCCCTTTGACCTCATACCCCTGTGGCTGCTACATATAAATCTCTTTCTCCAAATCCCCATGGAGAAAAGTTGTTTTAACATGTAATTGTTTAATATGAAAATCTTCTATTGCCACAAGACTTAAAATATTCCTAATTGAAGTCATTTTAACAACAGGAGAAAATATTTCATCAAAACCTATAGCTTTCTTTTGTGCAAACCCCTTTACAGCAAGTCTAGCCTTGTACCTCTCTTCTCCCCCATCTTCTTCCTTCAACTTGTAAACCCATTTATTCTGCAATGGTCTTTTTCCTGCAAGCAACTGAACAAAGTCCCAAGTCTATTTATTTGCCAAGGAATCCATTTCCTCTTTCATTCCTTGCTCCCCCTTCTTTTTGGTGTCTACCTGTATTGCCTCTTCATAACATTCTGGTTCACTTGAGGAATGGAGTCAATAATAAAATAATACAATGAAGGTATCGTTCATGGGGTGTCTGCTTTGGTAGATCTTCTAGAAACTCTTGCAGGTGTTTGAGGTATCTACTACTCATGTTGTTATGCATTTTGATTTTTTGGTTCCTTTAGATTTCTTTTGAGTGATCTCATCAAGCCTTGTGTATTCTTGTTTTCTTTTTCTGTTTCTCTCCCAATAGCTGATCTTTGTACATGACCTTCTCATTGAATATGACATCTCTACTCCTAATGATTTTGTTATTTTAAATCCCTGTAATAACAAAATCATTAGCTGCGTATCATAAAGGGGTACACTTCTTGGATTTTCCTCAGATTTGTTCTATTTTCTTTAAAAATATGGACAAATGATTCACAGCTGTGGATTTTCAAAAAGAATAGTTTACCTTTTTCTCATGTCCATTCTTCCTCTCGAATTCTATCATCCAAGACCCAGAAGGTCCTCTGTTTATTAAGTAAAACAACTGATTATCTACAACATCTTCCAGTATGGACAAACTAGCATTAAATCATCCTCTTTGCATGCTCCATGATTATCATGTTCATCCTTTTCGACACACCATTTTCTTGTGGTGTTCTTGGAATATCTTCTCTCTGAGATCCCATGGTGTAGTGATGTCATCAAAAACTCCCCTTGTTGCAGTATTCACCTACATTATCTGATCGGAGACACTTCAAAATTTCTGTCATTCTCAACCAAAAACTCCATTTCTTAAAAAGTATCAAAACATCACATTTTTCTAATGCAATAAACCAAAGTTTTGCAAAAACATCACATTTTTTTCTAATGCAATAAACCCAAGTTTTGATAGTTGCATCATCAATAAAAGTAACATAATAACAAGAGTCGCCAAGAGATGATACCTGAGTTATTCCCCATACATCTGTATGCACAAGCTCTAACCTTTCATTCTTCTTTTCTTTTCCAACTCTGAGAAATCTGACTCTCTTTTGTACTCCATAAACACAATGTTCATAGAAGTTCAAATCAATTTGTTTAAGATATGGAAACAAATTTCTTTTGTGAAGTATTTGCATACCATTCTCACTCATGTGTCCCAGCCTATGATGCCACAATGATGTATCCACTCCTGTAGAATCTAAAGAGATAGAAGATTCAGTATTACTAGTACATAAATACAATGTACCTACCTTATCTCCTTTTGCTATCACCAATGATTCTTTGATGACCTTCCACGTCTTATCTGTAAATATGGATATACAACCTTCACTTTCCAACTACCCTGTTGAAATTATATTTTTTCTTAAATATGGAACATGTCTTACCTCTTTCAATGACCATTGGTTTCCATTGTGTTGCTTTATTTTTACCTTTCCCATTCCAACAATTTTGCATGGTGCAACATCATCCAAATGAAGCTGTCCAAAATCACCTTGAACATAATCTAGAAAATGTTTTGTATGGGATGTGACATGAAATGAAGCCCCTGAATCTACTACCCAAGACTCAGAAATATTATCTACAGAAAGAATCAAATCATCTTGTAACACGTCACCTATTACATTTACTTCTTGATTTCTTTAATGTTGTCCATCTCTTTGTTTCTTTGGAGCTCTACAGTATTTCTTCAGATGTCCTTTCTTCCAGCAATTCCAACACTCTCTCTTTCCAAGTCTGGATTTGGATATGCCCTTCCTAGAATTCCCATGGTTCCCTGGGCCCTTTCCTCTATCCTTTTCTCTTCCCCTGTTCTCCATTTTCAACACATTACCTGATGTCTCACCTGTTCTTTTCTGTCGCATTTCCTCACTAAGGATAACACCAACAACATTATCAAATTTTAAAGTATTTGAACCAGAGATAGAGTTACTTACAACCATGACCAAGTTGTTCCCACTTTCTGGCAATGAGCAAAAGATTAGAAGAGCCCTGACCTCATCATCAAATTCCACTTTTATAGAAATTAGTTGATTTATAACCATATTAAAATCATTTAAATGATCTGCAGCAGACCCACCTTATGACATCTTCAGATTAAATAATCTCTTCATTATAAATACCTTATTGGACGCCAAGGGTTTTTCATACAATTTAGCCAATGCATCCATCAAATCCTTCGTTGTCTTTTCTTTCGAAATATTGAAAGCCACCGACGCTACCACGCTTAGCCATATCGTTCCTAGAGACTTTCTATCAAGAATCTCCCATTCTTCATCCTTCATGGCCGTCGACTTCTTTGCTACTCCGCCCAATGGTAGGAATAGATCCTTCTAATATAAATAATCTTCCATCTGCATCTTCCATAACTGGTATTTTTGGTCGTTAAATTTTTCGACCCTAAACTTTCCGTCTTCCGACATTGCTCCCACTCAAACCTGGAACCCTCCTTTCCTGCGAGTTACCTTTCGCTTTGATACCAGTTGTTAGAAAAACAGGACCATGGAGAAATAAAATTAAAAAAATGTGGAAAAAAAATGCAGAAGATACACAATACAATAGAGACACATATTTACATGGTTCACCCAGTGTGGGCTATGTCCACCAGAGAAATTGCCAGGTCCTTCCTTTATTATTATCCAGCAAATGAAGGGATACAACCTACAAAAAACCTTTTGTAACTTCCTCTTCTTTCTCTAACATTCTCCTATGTCAGAATACAATATTCACCATAATGCATAGCCGCAATGCATTTATGTCATAACAGAGGTTTTCCTTCTAGGGAAAAAACCCCTAACATAATTTATACCGTTAGATCTGTGACCTTATAATGAACGATCGAGATTTACAATCAAATTACAATATACTTTTACAAGACAATTTTTCCTTCGGGGGCTTCGCCCCCAAACCCCCATCAGGGGATGCTTCCCCTGAACCCCAGTTGGGGGCCCACTTGCCCTTAGACCCCGCAGAGGGGGTAACCCCCCTCTGCACTCCCCCACGTGGAAAAGTGTACATACTTCTAGGGTGTAAATACTTCATGGGGTATAAACATGGCTGAAAACAAAAGACCTTTGAATTAGGAAGATAATCAGGCTTCATAACCAACAGTTGTAGATGCATCTCATCTACTACAAGTTTTCAACCCATTATTTGATAGCTATCACAACTCCTAGAATAATTCTTGGTGTATCTAAAAAGAGTGATCCAATAGTATCCCATGTGAAGGCCTTTATAAGAGGTCCATTTTTCTACAAAATGGCCACCACATGAATCATCATGGCATGCCTCTAGGATATCAAATATCTCACCTTCTTGTACAAATATTTGAATGATCATATCTAGTCCTATGTAGAAAATATCCCTTTGAATCCATGAGTATGTTTCACTTCTTCTAACAATCTTCTACTTCTCTCTAGGTAAAAAATGTTGTGGTAATTTTCATGTAGACAAGTAATTGTCTATATATGCAAACCATGGTGAGTGAGTAGATATTGAAAATATACTTTCATCACAAAAAATATCCTCTACAGGAACAACATAACATTCATTGTTGATTCTAGAAAGAAATTTGCTACCAAATTTTCCTTTCTAGGTCTGTCTAAAATGGTAATGTTGAATTCCTGTAATAGTAAGAGCCACCTAGTGATTCAACCATTTATACCAGGTTTATTCATGAGATACTTGATAGAAGAGTTCTCAAAAGATTCATATCCAGTTATATAATTCCTAAAATTAATAACATCATGAATTATTGCAATAAATTCCTTCTATATCACAGTATAATTTAGTTCAACATGAATCAAATTTTTTATAATGAAATAAATAACATAGGTTTGAATATTTTCCTTTTGGCCCAAAACCACTCCCACAACTGAATCTGATACATATATGGAGATATGGAACGATAAGGACCAATATTGTCCTATTAATATAAGAGTTGTAGAATTTGTTTCCTTGAGCATGTCAAACGCATTTTGGCATTTAGTATCCCAATGCAAATCAACATATTTTGTAAGAAACTTAAATAATGGTGAAGTTATTTTAGAAAAAAATTCTATAAAAATCCTGTAATAACCTACATTTCCCAAGAATACTCTCACATCCTTTTAGTTGGTTGGAATTGGTAGATTGACAATCATTTCAAATTTTGTTTGATCAACTTTAATTCCTACAAAAGACAGATGGTGACTAAGAAAAATTCCTTTAGTAAAGAACATAAAGCATTTTTTATGACTTAATGCAAGATTTGTTTCCTGACATCTAATTAAAAAAAATCAAGATTATCTAAAGCTTCTTCAAAATAATCTCCATACACAGAAAAGTGATCCATATATACCTCCATGAAATCATGAATCAAGTCAGAGAAAATACCTAATACTTCTCTTTGGAGTGTAGCAGGTGCATTAAAAAAACCAAAAGGAAGTACCTTATAAGCATACATTCCCCAAGGAGATGTAAAGATGGTTTTGTCTTGGTCTTCTGGAGAAATCCAAATCTAATTGTAATCACTAAAAACATCAAGAAAATAAAAGTATTTATTTCTTTATAATGTATCTAAGACTTGATCAATGATGGGTAAGGCAAAATGGTCTTTCAAAGTGGATTTATTCAATTCCCGATAATCAAGGATACCTACCACTTATGATTTTTCTTGGGAATAATTACCAAGGGTGAGACCCATTGGATATCTAAGATGGGGTAAATGAAATTAACATTCAGTGATTTATGTAGTTCCTCTTTCATAACTTCCTTTAAATCTAGTTTCAATTTTCTTTGAGGTTTTTTAATAGGTTTTGCATCTTCCTAAATGTAAATATGATGAATGCAAGTATCTGGGTGAATGTCTCTCATATCTGTGTAATACCATGAAAACACATCATAATATTTTTGCAAAGCTTGAATAATTTTTTTTTGTTGGGATTCATCTAATGCAGAATTGATGTTTAAAGAATTTCTAGGAAACATTTCAACTCTTTTAATGTAGGTTTCAAAAATAGTATTTACAGGACTTTCAACAATGTTATTATAGGTTTCAGTATTTACATAAATTAGCGACTGCAATAAATACACCATGTTTTCTATAGTAGAAGTTTCTAAAAAATGTTTCCCCAAAATATAATAAGAAGAATATTGTGTTGAATAGGAAAGTTTCCCCCAAAAATACTGTGTAAAATCAAGGTTAGTAATGAAATTATTAAGTAGATTTTCATCAGTAATTTTTTTTTGAAATCATGGTATGTTCAATTTTTAAGAGTCGTTGGATCACGTCTTCATTAGTGTTTGGATCATCAAGCCATGTTATGTGTTCCAATTCACTGAAAGATTTTGTGGGTGGATAAAGAGTGATTTTTTTTACTTCGTCACCATGTGAAATGGTCATATTTACATATCTACAACTAATAAAGGAGCTTGTTGTTGTTAACCATGGTCTACCTAATATTAAAGGGTGTCCTCCCAAATTATACTTAGGTTATAAAATCGTAAATTCCACGGGATACTCCCAAGAATATAAGGACATAATGATATCTTATAGTATACCCTCAGGACTGATTTTAGATATGTCTGGTAGTTCCAGTACTGTGGGTGTAGATCAAATATGGCATATGTTTAAATGCCCCATGGTTTCCATTGTCATTACATTTATTGTTACACCTAGATCAATTAAAGTGTTCGGAATTGAAAAATTGTTGATACAAATTGTGGCTATTGGATTTCCTGGATCAACATATTTCTCCATAATTACTTCAATAGACATGAGATTTGTTCACTTTCCAATTATTTGAATGGTTGGTGGGTATTTCTTTCTTCTTCCTAGTATTTTAAGGAATAATTCTCGATTTGTTTGTGCATAGATTGGTATTTATTTCATGGATTGCAATAAGGAAATTTTAATATACACATTTTAAAGTTCTACTAAGCAATCAAACTTAGAAGAAACTATTGGTTTTTCCAAATGTATCCTTTCTGGATAAGGTGGTAATTTGTATGATTGGTATTCTTATTTCTGAGGAGAAGTTTGTTTTATTTGATTTATGGTGTCATGATTATTAGGGCGAACTAGAGTTTCCTTATCTTAATTTTCTTCTACAATTACAAGAGAATTTTGTTTAAGTCCCTTTCCCGATCTTAAATGAATTTCCTTTAATTCCATAGAAGAAATTAGATATGTAGGAAATATTTCTAGTTTATCATTGTAAGCAGGTTGGACTACTTTATTATTGGTATTTTCAATTGGTTGGGAAGGTATCTATGTAGGTCGGGGAGGGGTTTTATTAGTGGGTAATTGTTGGATTACTGATATGGGGGGTGAATCAGTAATAGATACATATAATCCTTTTTAACCAAATTATATGTTAGGACACCTTAGAATTTTAAACTTTTTGAATATTGTAATCTTTTGGCTTTTACCTTTAAAAATAAAAATCACCAAAAAACTTAGGAAAATCACTTTCAAATTTGAATAAATCCATATTCGTTATTTATCAACAAGCACTTACAATATCATCCGTAAAAAATTTAGGCTAAATATGATCGAGTGGTTCTCATGTTCTTGAATTCATAAAGCTGCACGATCATTAAGAATAAGTTTTCAAAGGTTACTTTGCGACTTTTCACTTCGGGAATATTTCTATCATCGTTCTAATGAAAAATCCAAAGTAACGAAGATCTAAAGTCTCGAAATCATTTTTTTGCAAAAATCTATTAAAAAGATCTATGGATGAGTCTCTAGAAACCTGTCATAAAACTCTATCGTGGGATGACACGAGGCATGTGTTTTTTAACATTTATATCAAATCATTTGCCTATATTTAGATTACACATGTCATAGATATTTTCTTGACACAACATTAAAGGTGATGTCATCATTGCCACATCACTCCGAGAAAGTGTCCTTCAGGAGGAAAAGAAAAGAGTGAGTTCAGGACCGTCGAAGCATCTAAACACCAAAGCACTTGTTGTAATAATGAATAAAAACCATTTAAAAAAGAAAATAAAATGTCAAAATAAGTTTAATTAATCATAATTTACTTTAGTTAATCACTTCACAAATTCGGTCTTCAGAGGATCACTATTATCCTACATACCAAATTCTTGAATGTTGGATTCCCAAAGTACTTAAGGCTAAAAAGATTTCAAAATACGATTAATTAAAACATAAAACGATTAATTAGTGAATAGCTTCTCCATAAATTCGTCCTTAAGAATATTTCCATTGTTCTACTTTCAAAACCTTTGAATGTCAAACCTCCAAAGATTAATTGCATTTATAGCTAGTTAAAGTTTGAAACATTTAGATAGATATCACTGTTGAAATAATGTAACTACAAAGTGTATTCTAATTGTTATTGTGGAATTATTAATTATATCAATCCCCATTGTGGATTGATCATGTCGGCTATTGTAAAGGACCAAATCCCCTTTTGTGGATTGGTCAAAATATAATTGTGATAGGCAGAATAAGAAGTTGGCCCTAGAATATATTAAAGAGGCCCCAGAATATATTAAAGGTGGTTATAACCACCCAGATTGAGAAGTCGGCCCTGCCAGTGAAGAGACACTTCCACACATGCCAGTATTGTATAAATAAGGAGGCTAGTGCCTCACTTAGACACACACTCACTTGTTCATTGAGAGACAAGTTTCAGAGGTTCAATTGGAGAAGAGAGAGAGAGAGAGAGAGGCGCATTCTTGGGAGAGGACTTTATTTATTTGTTTGAGTTATCCCTTGGCATTGTATTGGCTATCTATAATAAGGAATTTTCTACTGGGTTTTCTTCCCCTTGAGGGTTTCCCAGGACAAATGCCCTGTCTCTTGTGATTGTGTATTTCTTAGTGATCCTATCTTCTACTATTGTTGTTTATTGAAATGAAAAGAAATATAATAATATCTTAAACCTTAACATGGTATCAAAGCTAAGCTGAAAACATCATCTGTCACAAGAGAAAGTGAAAAACGTCATTGTTGTCGTACATGCAAATTTGGGCTTTTGTTGATGAAGTATTTCAGCCCTAAAACCATCTAGAAAAGTGTGCCCTTCCTCAAGGATCACTTTGGCATCCTCAACACAACTTTTCAATGGCTATATCTCTCAGAAAGTGAAACCCTAGTTTCACAAAGTACTAGAAGTACCAAAAAACCAGAGTACCATAAGTACCAGAAGTAGCAAAATACCAGAGGTACCAAAAAACCAAAAACACCAATCCAAAAATCCACAAATCAACTTTGGAGGTGTAAAAGTTGGATTTTCTCATATCCAAACATGCCAGAATACTCGCCTCAGCCAAGCACACCTCCTGGTAAGTTCAGAACTTGATTTTGAGCATTTTCATTCTTTGGTCATTTTCCTAGCTCCAGGTAAAAGATGTTTGCAAGCACTAAGATTGTTGACAAGCTAGAAGGTTTGGAAAAATTTTGTGCCTAGAAGTATAGGATTGGAATCATTCTTGAAGAGAATGACCTAGCAAGATTTGCCAAAGAAGAAGTGTCAGAACCCGATGATGTTGTAGACAAAGAAAAGCATCAAAAGGACATGATAAGGGCCAAAAGAGTCATTGCAGATTAAATCAAAGATCACTTGATCCCTTATGTGTCATCAAGGAAGACTCCGAAAGAAATGTTTGATGCCCTAATCAGAATATATGAAGGAAAGACCATAAATCAAAATATGAATCTAAGAACTCAGCTCAAGAATACAAGGATGCAGAAAGGAGAATCAATCCAAGAATATTTCTCAAGAATATATCAATTCAAAGAACAACTAGAAGCAATCGAAGATGCTATGGATGAAGATAAAATTATAATGACAACCCTTAATGGTATCACAAGACCTTGGGATTCATTCATCCAAACGATCTGTGCTAGAATAGAGAAACTAAAATTTGACGGTCTATGGGAAGAATGTATTCAAGAAGAAACAAGAGTAGCTAATCAGGAAGTGTTACTAGCAAGAGATGATGATCAAGCCCTAACTACTCACACCAAAGGAGTAAGGAAAAATTCCTACTTCCAGAAAGAAACTCATAAACAGTCTCACCCCCAAAAGAAATCTCAACCGAAGAGATTCTAGAAGAAAGGACAATGAAAGGAAAGAGATTACTCATCTGTCCAATGCTACCATTGTGAAAATATGGGACATATTGCGAGCTATTATCCAACAAAACAAGAAGAATACAAAAGGAAAAATAAGAGGCACCATGACCATGTAGTTGAATATGAAGAGACACCTGCAAAGATGTTAAGAGAACAAATTAGAGACTATGTCTTAATCTTGGCCCTCTCAGGATTGGTAACACCTGGAGAGGAGACTTGGATCATTGATAGTGGTGCCTCCAAGTGCATGACAGGTCAAAGAGATATTCTCTCTTGCATTTCAGAAAAAAAGTTTTCTCAGAAAGTGACACTTGGAGATGATTACCAATATCCCATCAAGGGATTGGGAGAATCAAACTACAAGCTTAATTCAGGGAATTCAATGAAGATGAAGGACGTACTCTATGTACCAGGTTTGACAAAGAACCTACTCTCCATTTAAGATTTGGAAAAGAAAGGCTTCAGATTTTCCTTTATAGATGGATAAGTTCTTATGTGGGCTAAAGGAGAAACCTTAAAAGAAGCAATCATCATTGGAAAAGAAGAAGCTGGCTTGTATAATCTAAAGGGTCACTCAGAAGCTGCCATGACCCATGCTATTGAGAATCATTGTGAACTTTGGAATAGAAGATTATCCCACATCAACTACAAGGTGCTACCATATGTATGCAAAGCAGTCACAAGTCTACCAGAACTCAAGGTTGACCATGAAGGACTTCGCAATGGATGTGCACAAGGGAAGGACATCAAGAGCCCTTTTCTGAAGAGAGACAGTAAAGCATAAGGAGTCCTAGAACTGATTCATTCAGATGTGTGTGGCCCAATGTCATCATCCTCCATTAGTGGGTATTTATACTATGTATCTTTTATTGATGATTATTCTCGTAAGACCTGGGTGTATTTTTTGAAATCTAAAGATGAAGTGTTCATCAAATTCAAGGAATTCAAAGCCTTGATAGAGAATCTTTTTGAAAGAAAGATCGATATACTCAGGTCAGATAATGGAGGAGAATACACCTCAAAATATTTTGTGAGCTTCTGCAAAGATGTTGGGATCAAGAGGGAGCTGACCACTCCCTATAATCCTCAAAAAAACAGTGTAGCTGAAAGAAAGAATAGAACGATAATGGAAGCAGTGAATACCATGATCCATGATCAAGATATTCCTATGTGCTTATGGGAAGAAGTAGCAATGGCATCCTTATATGTGAAAAACCAATTGTACCATAGTGCACTTGGGTTCAAGACCCCGAAAGAGATGTTCACCGGAAAGAAGCTAGAGGTAAGCCATCTCAAAATATTTGGTTGCCTAGTATTTATACATATTCTGAAAGAGAAAAGAAATAAGTTGGACCCTTCAGGAAAGAAGGGAATATTTGTGGGATACTGTGAGGTCTCTAAGGCCTTCAGGATTTATATACCAGGTCACCATCGCATCGAGATCAGTAGGGATGTGATCTTTGATGAAGATGCAGTGCTCAAGAAATCGAGAAGATGCCAACTTGAAGAAGTATATTAAGAGGAACCCGTAATCCCTAGAGATAAAGAATCAGTGAGGGAGGTTCCCAGAGCTATAGAACCAGTGAGGGAAGTCGTAACTTCCCCTGATGAGGA
>SNQJ01S0160764.1:0-21676 GCA_010110895.2 Picea sitchensis
TAGAAGATCAAAGAAGACTATGGCGATGTTGAGAAAGGCGCGAGAGGCTACAAGGCATCTTCTATTGAAAGTGGTGCAACGCTCCTCCCATGCCAACTGATTGCAGGGAAGTTGGTACGCAAGAATCGACCAACACAAGTATCTGGATTTGTAGTTGACCTCGCAGGAAAGTGCTCAGAGGGACTACAGATGAACTAGGTGAAGTAGCTGGTGAATCAACTGGAGATTGACTGCAGAGAAGCCTAGGATAAGGGGTATGAATTCCATTTTAGTTGGCTCCTGATATTG
Organism: Picea sitchensis; assembly: GCA_010110895.2. NCBI lineage: Eukaryota > Viridiplantae > Streptophyta > Pinopsida > Pinales > Pinaceae > Picea > Picea sitchensis. The sequence continues at coordinate 289 of SNQJ01S0160764.1, forward strand.
ATCGCTTTTTTTGCGTGGTAGATACCAGAAGGCGCAACCTTCCTAGACCTTGACCCCTTTGAGCCACTAGTCGCGAAGTTTAGTACATTGTGGTACTTGAACGACATGAGAAAGTTATGGAAATCAAATGCATTTTTCCACATGTACTATAACAAATTGAAAGAATCCATAAGGAGTGAACCTCGCATAACCCCAAACACTTTACAGAGATTCTGACCTCTGATAAAGTTCAGCACAGATCGCCACTTTATATACCTAACCCCACGTGTTGATGAGCACCAGGAACAACTTCAGTCCTATTATAAGATGACAGAAGAAGACCTGGAAGAGATTACCAAGGAATTGTCAGCGGACCTCCTTCTCTCAGCAGACCCCGCAGAAATGTCTGAAATCGACAACCCTGGAACTATGCAGGATACACCTGGGCCCAGTAAAACAAAGAAAGAAAAAATGACAAAGAACACTGAAGAAGTCCAGGATGTTGACAGCCTATCTATAAGGATGGCTTACATTACAACAGATGAAGAAGGTGATACAAAAACTCAGAAATTCAAAGTACCACCGCCTAGGGACGAAGAAGACTCATCGAAGAAAAGGAAGGTCTCACCTCTAAAATATTCCTCCAAAAAGAAACCAAGAACCCATGTAACCAAGATGCGAACTTCCCTCACATTGGATGACTTTGATTTCATTGTTGTAGCAGTCAATGATGCTTTAAAGGAAATCATAGAGAAGTAGGACGCGAAGCAGGAACAAATGTATAGCCAAATTGAGATCACGCTCCAAGAAGTACATCAATCACTCCAGTCTAGCCGAGTAATCTCTACTGCACCTCTGCCAGAAGGAACAATAGAAGTGGGAGATGAATCAGTTCAGCTCTGCAAGATTGTTGATGCAGTTGAAGTATGCCTTCGACATGCTCAGGAATAAAAAGCGCAGGCCACCCAGGACATAAAGAAAGAATAGGAGGAAATTATTGAACAATGCCAAGCCGCGCAACAAGAGAAGAATGCTCTCGAAGCAAAATTTGAAGAAGACAGAGTGAAGATCCAAAAAGAGAAAGAGCAGCTGCTCGCAAAGCATATAGGAATTGAAGAAGCAATCAACAAAGCATTTCTCTCTATGACCAGCTTAGAGAAAAAGGCCGAAGAGCCCATAGAGTGCCAAGTGACGAAGTTGGTTGAAGTTATTCAGCAACTTCAACAAAGGGTCGTGGAATTAGATCTTCAGACCATACCACAAACTCCACAAGAAGTGCATGACCAGTGAGAATTGAATGCTCAGAGCGCAGTTGAGAGGATTAAGCCACTTGTTGCAGAATGTAAACAACTAAGTATCAGAAGCATGCAGATATATGAACAACTATCTGAAGACCCAGAGTTGAAGAAACTAGAGTCCCAACTCTAAGAAGAAAAGTAGCACGCAGATACAGTACATGCGCATCTCAAGCTCCTATCACCCATTGAGAGGATGAAGAGATCCCAGGAACAACACACTGCCCAACAATCTGATCTTACCACGCAGAACAGGGTGATGGAAGTCACCCAGAAACTCCAGCTGAGCCAGGAGGCAGCCTACCTATTGTTTGAAGAAATTGAATTCCAAGGAACACTACTAGAACAAGTAGTTGTTATAGTCAAGCAACAACTGGAAGGAGCTATCAACGAAGTGATTGTTCAGGAATTCGCTGAGCAAGAAGAAGTAGCACAGAGACAAGTCAAAGAAGCTCGATCCAAGATCGAGACCTTTGAGGAAAACTTACCCAGACCTGAGTGACTCGGGACGAGTCACAGGTGAGTGTTGGGGGCATGTTTTCCCTGACCAAGTTTTGAGGAACACTTGGTCATATTGGACCATTTTTGGGACTTCGACAACTTGTCAAAGATGTAGCGCAACGTGAAGTGGAAATCATGGAAGATAGACCCCTTTTTGGGTCTTTTTTGGGTTTTGGGGGATAATGTAATGGGATTGGGATGTCGACCCATGGGTTTACCCATGTTTAGGCCTATTTTGTATGTATATATAGATGTCTAGGCCATATAGAGGAGTACCAGATGATATATCTATGTGATGTAGGCTAAGTGCCAAGGATTGAATCTGTGGGATCAAGGCTTTGTGAATTCTGTGTAATACTTACAGAGCCGAGTGCAAGTCCTTGTGAGAGACTGTAGATGGCTTTGTGTTGTAGTGAAAGGAAGAAGGATATAGCGAGCTGTACAGATATTCTATCCTATGTGAAGAGGGATTTGGATGGTTGTGTGTTGTAACCTGATTAATTGAAGCTAATAAAGAAGAAGACTTTGTGGATGTAGCCCTAGGGTGGGGGTGAACCACGATAAATATGTGTGTTGTGCTCTGTGCCTCGACCCGATGTGCTTGTCTCTTCCTTTGCTAAGTTATTTGATGTGTTTAGATAGATCTATTTATGTTTTGTTCTTATGAGATATGAATGAAGGGTAGATCTGGTATGTGTAGTTCTTTATCTGTCGAATCTAATCTATCTTGTTGTGGCTAAGTGCTGAATTATCTTAGATCTAAGTACATACTGCGATGCTTTGTTCTATCTGTGAAGTATCATAAGGGTTGAATATTGATGAATGATCTATGCTAGGTGATTGCTAAGTGTTATAATCATAGATCTGTGTCCCAGCTAAGGTTGAAGACACATGATTCTTGCAACCACCCCTGCCTCTACCTCGGGTGAGACTTCATATGCTTCACAGGTCTTGCCGAAAGGGCTGGTAGCTAGGGTTTTGTTGGTGCGTTGTTGTAGCGTTGAACCCTGGGTCTGCCCCTGTGCCAACAGTCTTCCTTCTTTTTAACCTCCTTAAGAAGTTCCTTCCCACTCATGAGAAGTACGATGTTGTTCACCTTTGGTACCATTTATTTATCCTTAATAGCAAACAACATGTGCGTCCTACCATTTTTTTCCAGAGTGTATGTGTTCTTTTTCCGATCATACACCACATTTCTATCATATTTCCATGGTCTAACCAACAATAGATGACACACATCCATGGGAATGACATCACACAAAATATCATCTTTATATCCCCCTATTTTAAATTCAACTAAACATTGTTTAGTGACATTTACCTGACGTCCTTTTTGCAGCCACAAGACTTTATACGTGCTTGGATGCGCAACAGTCTCCATCTCCAACTTTTCTACCATTTCCATAGATACAAGATTATATGTACTACCATTGTCCACTATGACCTTGCATACCCTATCTTTGGTCTTGCAAGCAGTCCGAAATAGACTGTTTCTTTGGGCTGGGTTCTCTGGCTCCTTCTCAGGCTTCAAGAGTACTTTCCTCATCATCAAAGATCTTCCACCCTCAACGTCTTCTACCTCAACATTCCATCCTTGAGCTTTGCCAATGTGAGTTTCACCACCTTTCTTCCTATCTGGACACTCATAGGATTTATGTTCAATTTTTCCACAAACAAAGCATTTCACTTCACCTCCTTTGCCTCTTCCTCTTCTTCTGGCTCAAGGAAAAGTATTTCTATCAGCATATTGCCTCCCCTGTGAGCTTCCTCTCTCAAACTAAGTTTGTGGTTTCTTCCCCTCTTCTTTAGGATTCTAAGTGGTTTCTTCCCCTCTTCTTTATGTTTCTAAGTTTTGTCTTGGGTAATTGTCTTGCCTCTACTTTGACTTCTTCCTCGCACTACAACAAAACAGGCCATTAACACCTAGTTTAGCGCTGGATTTTAGTGCATTTGATGGCATGAATTGGGATGATGAGAGGGCGCAAAACCTGGTGCTAAATGACATGTTCACTTGGCACCTGATTTATGCCCAATTTAGCTCCCTCTTTTAGCTGTTTTGCTCCGCTGTTTAACGCTTTTAGTTTTGCTCCATTTTTCACTGGTGTTTTGTTTCCTAATTTTGCACCTAGTTTAGCTACCATTTTGTGCCTAAAATGTGATATAGCTCCCTAAATAACACCCAAAATAGTGCATGGTTTAGCTCCTGGTGTATCTCCCAGTTTAGCTCCAGGTGTGGCGCATAATTTAGCTCCTAGTTTAGCACATAGTTTATCTCTAGGTGTGGTGCCTAATTTATCACCTAGTTTAGCTCCAAGTGTAGCTCCTAGTTTAGCTCATGGTTTAGTAACCCACTTTAGCTCCCTGGCTAGCTCCTACTTTAGCTACTTAGTTTAGCTCAACTTGTGGTGTCTAATTTAGCTTCTATGTTAGCTCTTGATTACCAGTTTAGCTCCTATTTTTAGCTCTTTTGTTTAACCTTCCATATTTAGTTCTAATTTAGTGCCCTCTGCTTAGTCTCTAGTTTACCGTTTAGCTCATGGTTTAGCTCTTTGTTTAGCACCTAGTTTAGCTCCTAGCTTTAGCTCCCCAATCATGCTTCTTGTTTTTCTTCTCTAGTGTAGCATCGAAAATATCTTCTATTTTGGCTTCCAAATAACTAAGCAAGATGTGTTTCCCATTATTGTATCCTTTTGCTTCCAAAATTGCTTCTTTGTTAGCTCCGTGGTTTGCTTCCCTTTAGTTCCAACGTTTGCTTCCTTTTTTAGCATCTAGTTTTGCTTTTTTTTAGGGTCCGTGGTTTGCTTCATTTTGTTGTTGGGATTTGTTTCTTAATTAGCATCCAATTTTTTCTTCTTGTTAAACAACCAATTTAGCTTCCTACTTAGATCCGGAAATAGCTCCAAGTATGGCTTCAAATTTAATGTTGAGTTTTAATTCCATTTTAGAGCCACATTTTTTCTTCCATTTTAACAACCCATGTTGTGTCCTTTTAGCTTCCATTTAGTACCAACCTATTTTATTTCAATTTAATTATCTAAATATATCATGCATCTTAAAAAAAATTATATTATTATAGAGTAAGTCATATTGCACTTGAAGTATTTTATATGATAGATTTTATAAAGAATTTTAGGGAATTGGACATCCATACAAACCAACAACATCATTATAACTCATTAAATCTCCATATAAATAAAATCTACAACATACAAGTATATATAAATAACAAGATAATGATTATACCATGATCATCTAGTACTAAAACTAGTCAAATATATCAATATTAGATAAGTATCATGTCAAAAAAACTTATATCTTTAATATCGATAAGATCATCATCATATATAACTACAACAAGTGAAGTCAAATATGACAATAGATCAACAACATGTTAGAATGATACATGGCCAACAAATAATGTTAAGATGATATATGTCCAAATGATGTGGTTAAAATGATAAAACTCAATAATATGGTATTGCGGGACAAAGAGAAATACATATGATAATAAACATGAAAATATGCATCATAACGATATATAACAATGATCAATGATGGAGTCTATATGATCAATGTCACCGGCTACTACCAACAACTAGGTCATCATTATTATCTTGATCATCATCATTGTGGTCATCATCGTCATCATTCACAAGGTTCTTCTTATCCGACCATCATCATCATCTCGTTTGTATCGCACTCCATTATAATCTGGATCAATCTCATGAGGATCAATTGGATCTTCTCGAAGACCCATGTTCTCGAAAAAAAGAACATTCAAAATGAAAGTTATTATATTTCATGCAATATGTAATTTTTTGTGTTATATTTATAATATTACAACATATGAAACTAAACCATAATCATATTACATCATATCAAAATGCACATATGATAATAAAATTTCAAATAAGTTATAAATAAGAAGTCATTTCAATGTTGTAAAACATGCAACAATTCCACTAAACATTAGTAAAGATCGTAAAAAATGTGGTATACATTTTAACTATCAATTGTAAATTCTATTACATAACCATAAGTGCCAACCTTCTTCATTGTGTGTTATATATGATTATGTTTGACTATAAAAAACCTTTGAGAGTTAATTGGTCTATACATATTCTTCAAGAAAGAGCGGATTTGATTAATTTTAAGTTATGTGTTTTATTAAATAGATAATAGTGTTAGTTGGATTTTGTTGCTTGCATATATTGTGAACGATAACTTTGAGCCCTGAAAGACTTCCTTGGGTTGAAAAATTAAATAGTTGGAAAAAATACTACAATGCAATTAATTCAAACATTAGTTCATCCCAATGTAATGAATGTTGTTCCTTTGAAAGTGGAAGTTATCGATTTGAAAGGAACAGTTGTCGTTCCCTTCATGCCACTATTGTTCCTTTGAGTGTAGTTTTTGTTCACCTTGGTGCGGAACATATGTTATTCCCTTCTCAAGGCTTTGATATTCCTTTATATCATTGTTGTTCATTTCAATAGAACAACTGTCGCTCCTTTATGATTGTTGTTCCTTTATAGGTGTTGCATCTCCGAAGGCTAGGTATTGAAATGAAAGATAAGAACCTATGTAGGTGAAAAGTAAAATGCTTGTGCCAGCTCCTACCTTTGGATGATGCATAGAGGTTGTTTTAGGACATATTTAGAGCCCAACATTTTGGCATCAAGCATCCCGGAAGTTATCAAGGGTGCACAAGTCCAACTAACATTGTTTTTTAGTTGCATGTTCTTGACATCGAGGGTGAAGGGTCGGGGCATGTAGGCTTCTTTATTGTTTCCTTTCTTTGCATTTAGTTTTTAGTTTTGATCCTAAATCTTATAATTTCTTTTAGTGGTGCATGCAAGCACCACCCATCCTACTTCCGGCCAAGTTGGATGTGTGAACATTTGAAGAAGGAGCCTTGAGATAGCGCATGAAGAATCCAACAAAAATATGGTAGGTAAGAAGGAAACAAAAGTTGTTACCTTTTAATTCCCCATCAGAGATCCTGAAAGAGTGGTACAAATGCAAAGCATTCCTCCATCCAATCTACCAAATTTTCACTGTTCGGAAAAATAAGACCCAAATGCATTCTTATTTCAATTTGAAGTACTTTGTAGAGGTTATGGTTATTTTACTAATGATCAAAAGTTGAATGTTTTCCCCCTTACTCTAAAAGGAACAACCCTCCGATGGTCTATGAGCCTCGATGGTAATTCTATACAAACTTCGGAAGACATGAAATATGTATTCTGTCAAAGGTACCAAGATTATTGTGGGGTCAATGATGATATATTTGGAATGACATGAGGGACAATAAGAGAGTTTGATAATATGTGGAGTTTTCTCATCACAACCTTCAAAGATCCAAACAAAAAATAGTTGGGAAAAGAGACCTTGAAAATACTCCTACTCAAATGAATCCATGATGAATCTTTAGAAATCTTAAATTTGATGGGAACATGTAATGTATTTCAATTACCATATGATGATATTTGTGAGTTATGTAGAAGGTATTCAAGAGGGAACTTCAAGATCGGTAAGAATTATAGTGATCCTTCTTCTCAATATTTTAAATCTGATGCAAAAACAAGAGCTATAGGAGCTTAAATAAGTAATTCAATTGAAATTTTTAAAGTTGATATCATTAGCTCATTAAATTCACAATTGATATTTTGAAGGATAAGAAGAAATGGGAGGAACTTGAAGAAACAATTTGTCCTTGATGCTAGAAGAAACATCTTGCAATGGATTTTCCTTTGGATAATCTTTTACACTTCAGGGCATGTATGTGACTTTTGATCTATTCAATGGATCGCTAGTTCCTCCTTACCCAAGATAAAATCAATATATCAAAGAGATCGAGAAGTTGCAACAATTTTACCACAACAACCATGGCCTACATGTATGATTCAAATCTCCATCCCTCCATTTTACTCTCAAAGAAATTATTCAATACTCATACACCCGCAATTTCTGTGGCAACCCCAATTCACTCCTCTACCTACTCCTCACAGGTTGGCATTTTGGCCCATCTTATGATCCCATGGCTACTTTCCCTCATGTTACGGCAACCACCAATCCTCCATACTTCCACAAGATCTTCAACAACATCCTATTTTCCCATTAAGGTCATCCACACAAACCAATCATCTATACTTTCCATAATTAAATTTTCATCAAGCTCCTCCATACCCTACACAACCTCTGCTCAAACCCACCTCACACTCCTAACCATAATAAAGTAGTATAGTATACTTATAGTGCTGACCTACACAACTTTCCTACATTTACCACTTATCATGATTAGTTTAGTTCTAAGCATTAGTAGTCTAGTTTAGAAATAAAAATGAGACACCTTCAAGAAATCATCATTTGATCGCTTGTATCCTTGATCTCATGGACTTTCTTTCAAAATCATCATTTTTAAGTTTTAGCACAGCTGTTGCAACACGCTGTAAATCAATATAGGTACTTAGTGTTTGAAATTTTTGGTATGGGCATGTATTCCATTGAAATTTATATCATTAAAAACAATCACAGCTATTCCTGGGCCAATTTGAGACCCATATTTCATTTATTGGATTTGTGTGACATTCTGGCTTGAAATTTTTACTAAAAAACAACTGGGACAGTCCGTTTTTGGGAGACCAAATGATTTATTTTCAAAACTTGTTTACATCCCAAGTATCCCTTTGAATCTAGTTTCCAAACCAATTTGAATTTTGATATTGGGCATCAAACTAAAAAATTTATGGTCAAAATACTAACGGATGTCGAAGGCAACTTAGGAACGTGAGTTGGGACATTCACTTTTTGGATGCCTTGTTGTATATATATTGAAAAATTGTTTCATTGGTATATTACCCTATGAATTTATTTTACAAACCAATTTGAATCACTCAATTCCAATATCATATGAGGAAGTTATGACCAAAACACGGATTGCTTGTCATAAATTGCACTTTGAAAATATGTCTTCCGCTTGTTCATTGGTAATTTGACTCATCAATTCCTCTAGTCATTAAAACCGCTGTTTATATTGGAGATAACTAAAAGAATCTAATTTCATCTCCAATTGGAATCACATCAATCCACCATCAAAAGAAAAAGGTATGCCTGTACCTGCGGACTATTGGTCTCCTGTCCTAAATTGAAAAGCACTCACATGTGGTGTTACTGAGCATACTTGGCATATCATCACATGGAATTTTTCTAAACCTGTTTCTAATGAACATATAAATTTGAATTTACTTTTATTTGGATTTTGAATCACTCAAATAGGATGAGAAACAAATAAGTTATGATCAAAATACTCTTGGGTAGTATATGTTGGCCAACACTAATGAATAGGTATAAAATGAATTTTGTTTCATTTATTTTTGGATTTGTTTTATAAGTAACTACATGTTTTTTATTTTGCGTATGTCTTGGATGAATAAAACCCGTACATCTCTCTTCTCCATGATCTCACATTTTATTGCAAGTAAGTGCTTATGTTTTGCAGGTCCTTGGAAGATCGAAGAAGGTTAATATATGCATGAGTGATTCTTGAAGAACTTTTCTCAAATTTTCAAATGGATTGAGCACATAACAAATGGAGAGATTGATGTGAAAACCATACAAAGACCAATGTTTCAGAATTCAAGTTCCATTTCCACATTAACCATGCCAATAATCCTTCTAAGAAGACATTATGCTCATCATGCTCATTCACCAACCGTGCATAGAACCATCAGCTTGCATTTGGATCCAGAGTACCGTTTCAACTATTGGGCTCTCTTATCATCATTTTGCTCTAATCGAAAAACAATTTTTGGAGTATCTCCAACACTAGGGTTTTGGTCAATGAGGGTAGTGCAATTTTGAAGAGAGGAGGTCGACCAAGAACATTGTGTTAAAAGTATTTTGCTAATGTAATCACGGCCTTGCCCAAATAGACTTGCGGGAGCTTATGGAAGTTCGCTATGCTACCTGCTTTGGATTTTATGCCCCTGCACCAAATTCGACCACATGTCCTTAAATGGATTGAGAAGGTGAGTTTCACCATAAAAAATCAAACCAAGACTCATATGCATGAACCATTAGTTGCATTGGATTCGGGGCACTGGGTTTTAGTTAGTGGGTCCCCTATGCTATCATTCTATGGATTGAAAAACTATTTGTTGTAGTATCTTTGGTACTAGGGTTTCAGTCAACGCAGGTATAGCAATTTCAAGATGTGAGCTCGGATTCAAGAACACTTTGTCAAGCATTTTTTGCTAGTGTAGTCACATGGGAATTGTCCAAATAGATCAAGGAGCTTACAAAACTCTGTTATGCTACATGGTTTGATTTTATGCCCCCGGACCAAATTGGCCACATGTCCTTTGATGGCCTAAGAGGCGAAGCGCTGCAACTATCAATAAAACTTGAACTGAGACTCGGATGCATGAAACTGGCTGGGCCAGACCCTGAAAACCGGGTTTCAAATTTATCAGCTCTTACTCTATCATTCTTTCAACCTCAAACCATTTGTTGGAGTATCTTCAACACTAGGGTTTTGCTAATGAGGCATCGGTGGCATGATCCGGGGATCAAAGTTTGCTCAAAAAATTCAAAGTGCTAGAATCGCTTCAAATTGAACGCGCGTAGGGCTCCTTCATCATCAGAACCCAACGCCAACTCGCTCAAGTTCAAATGGACGCTTGGATGAGTGAGATATCGCGATTTGTTAGATTTGCCAAACAGGCAAAAAAATGCCGACCGCATACCATACGTCCGCATTGCATACGCCGACATGGAAGGGAAGGTCGCATAATGATGTGGCGCGGTCGTGGCGCCGACATGGCAAGGCGACGCTTGGCGCTTCAGGATCTGGCCGAATCATTTCTGACACGCGGGCATCTTGGTGATGAATGGATTATGACACATGGCCCAAGTAAGTACTTTACATGTCAAATTGCGGTAATGGTTTAAAATTTGGTGTAGTCATAGACTGACCACGCCGACCGCGTGGAAGAGTTTTCAGTTGGCCGGCTCAACCGGCACGCTTCCACCGCTGTTTTCTTGTTATATAAACAGCTTTAAAAATTACTTGAATTTGTATTATGTAACCAGCGCCTCGCCGGCTACCGACCCCCTCGATGACATATGTATTTTACCACATAACCACCAATCGTGACGCGATTTTTCGCAAACAAATTTGGAGCCCGCGGCGCTTTCCATCAAGCGCTACCATATTTTTAAAACTTGGCCCCTTTTGTGTGCGGGTGACCCATATGCCTAACGGCTTGGTGGTTGGGGGTTTAGTTCCGTTAACCATCCTAAAGTTCACACGGTTATTCGGTTGTGCACTGTGCTGGGTTTAAACATGCGTTTTGGAGCATGTTCCAGGTTAATGCACACAGAGGTGCATTTTGGCGATCCAGATATAGCAAGTTTGAAGGGGAACTCTAGGCTTCCATCTTCTTCAATTCTTGGCTCCACCGCGCCGGGTGCCCACTTAGATTTTTGACATTCTCAAGCCATTAGATTACTCCATCGGCATTTTGAGCATTGTAAGCCACATATTTTATCACTTTGAGAAAATAATATAAATATCCATTGGAAGTTGGACCAGAGATGTAGCCCAAGAGAGGGGTGAACTCCTTTATCATTTGTTGTGTTATGTGTTTTATGTTCATTGTTATTTGTTGCTTATTATCTGCATCTTGAATGTATAATTTCCATAAAAGTTGTGTTACAAATTGATCCATTTTCATTAAGAACACTTGAATTAAAACTTGCAAATATTTTCAAGAATACAAGCCTTTATCATTTTAGATCAAGCTCCAGATTAGGAGCTTAGGGTTTCCTTTTGAAGGCTTGATTACTGTAAGTGTTTTTTTCGATGCTCACAAGGTTGAAACTCACAAGAGGAGAAGGTCAACTTATAGATCCAAGTTCTCATCCTTCAAGAAGAAAGATTATATCATCACCTCAAGCTAAGGAGGCATTCACCAAGTATATCTCATGAAGAGAGACATGAAAAATATTCCTACAGAAGATGAAGATCTCTGAAAGGATTTCATGGAAATGAGAGAAAAGATGAAAGTCTTGATGGAAGCAAGGAATACAAGGTTTCAAGGTGAAGGCTTCAACCCTTCAAAGAACAAGGGAGACGTAGCAGATAAAAACTAAAATGGAAATGGAGGGAATGGTGCTTCATCACCACCCTCACCTCCATCTTCCTCTCTACCACCACAACCTTCCAAATTCTCCAAAGGGACATGAAACCCTTCACAAATTCTTTAAAGCTTGATATTAAATTTGAATTCACAATGTACAATGGAGAGGTAAATGTTGAGAAATTAGACAACTAGATTCGCTGATTGAGGTGTGTATTGTAGGATACAAAAATTCAATATGATGAAACTAAGATTCATCTCGCTTCTTTAAGATTGGATAGTGCAGACTCCATTTGGTGGGAAGCCAAGACTCAAGAGACATGAAGAAACATGGTAAAAATTTTAACCTTTGGAATGATTTTATTGTTGCACTAAAAACAATTTTACCCATTGGCATATATAAAAGCTACTATGGATTGGCAAAAATTTAGAGCCGTTAAAGGAGAAAATGTGCAAAGCTTTACTCAAGAATTGTGGAGAAGAGCTTTGGTTTTGGGAGTAGATTTGTCTTCTCAAGAAACTTTACCAAATACATTGGAGCTTTACATAGTTACTTGAGACATACACACTACCTATGTTTAACCCTTCAAATCTAGATGAAGTTTGTGTTCTACACCCCACAGCTTCTAGGAAGGAACAACTCTCATGAGGGTAACAAGAATCCTTTCACCATGGAGACAAAGGAAAGAGGGAATTTCAAGGGAATGGAAAAAAAAAATGCTACTGCTAAGAAAGAGGGAGAAAATTCTACATGCAAACATTGTTCAAAAGATGGCCATGATGAAGACCCTCATTGTTGAAACTTCATCCCTAAAGAAGACCCAAAAAGTTTGGCAACGATGACAAAGGGAAGTCAAAGAATACCGCAACCATACAACATGATTTAGGTCTCTGATTCAGGTGATGAAACAAAGATTACAACCATGGTTTATCAAGGTAAGGGTTCTATAGCAAGTACTAGTTCTTCAAGTAACAATAATCTCAATGAAACTCGACAAGAAAAGAAAGAATAGAAATTTTCACATAAGGGTTGTTTCAAAAGCATACCAAGATAGATACTCTTTTTGATATTGGATCTCAATCCAACCTTATATCTAAAGACACTATCAAGAAATTAAAATTGAAACAATTCCACATCCTAAACCATACCCTCTTGGTTGATATGTGATAATGCTAAATTCGTGTGACAAGAAGGTGTAAACTTAGGTTTGCTATCATCGCAAAATTTTATATAGATGAGGTAGAGCTTGATGTTATTCCTTTGGATATTTGTTGTATTATTTTGGGAAGCCCATATTTATATGATATAAAATCCATTTCATCGCCATGAGAATAAGTATCACTTGCTTAAAATGGAGTTGAGTACATTGTTGAAAGCACATACAAAGAAGATGAATTTGTCACTTGTAAATGCTGACAAATGAAGAGATTAGTCAATGCTAGTAAGAATTTTGTTCTCTGATGATTAAAACCCAAAGATGATATTGAAAACTAAGTTTTCAAGGTTGTGATGCAAAGTTGAAATCGATCTATATGAGCAAGCTATTCAATATGATGATGTTTCAGAACCAAAGGGATTACCTCCAAGAAGGGGTAAGTATCCAACATGAAATACAATTGTAGCAAGATTGTCCTCTTCCAAACATTAAGTATGTACAGGATGTCAGTCATGGAGAATGCTGAAATCAAAAACAAATCCAAGAGTTGTTTGACAAAGGTCATTGCGTTGAAGCACATTCTTACATGTGGATCTCTAATGGTGTTAGTGCCAAAGAAAGATGATACATGGTGCATGTATGTGTGTTGGGATTTCGTGGTCTAACAAGATTACGGTAAAGAAACACTATACTCTTCCTAGAATCGATGATTTGCTTGATCAATTGAAAGATGCTGGGCATTTTACTAAGTTGAATTTGAGAAGCGGATATCATCGTGTTAGATTGTCAAAGGAGACACATGGAAGACAACTATAAAACAAAGCAAGGTTTGTTTGAGTGGGTGGTAATGCCTTTGACTTTGCAATGCTCCCTACTTTCATGAGAGTTATGAATGATTCAAGGCCTTTTCTTGATGATTGTGTTATTGTCTACTTGATGATATTTTGAATTTTAGCAAAATTCGCGGAAGAGCATGTTAAACATGTAAAGCAAGTTTTAGAAGTTTTGAGAAAATAAAGTTGTTTTTGAAGATGTCCAAATGTGAGTTTGGAAAACTTCACTTATCTACTTGGGCATATTGTTGGTGGAGGCGACTTGAAAATTGATCCCTCCATGTCAACATATTGGAATGGCCCAAGCCCAACAATGCATTGCAGGAAGTTTTTGGGAGCAGCCCAATATTGGAGAAAGTTTATTGCTAACTTTTCTCAATTGCAGCTCCATTACATGCAAAGGACAAGTGTCAAGAAAGTTTTTCTTTGAATGGGGAGGCAAGCAACAAAAGGTTTTGATACTTTAAAGAAGAGAATCAGTTCAGCCCCAGTCTCTGTAATCTCCAAATCTCGGAGGCAACCCTTTGAAATCCAAACTGATGTGCTAATTACGTAATGGAGCAGCCTTTGTTACAACATGGTGTTTTCCATTTTGTTTTCATTCTGAAAATTTTAAGGGTGCCATGATTAACTATCCTACTTATGATAAGGAGTTGTATGAATTGGCAAAGTGTGAAAAAATGGAACATTATTTTGTTGGGGAAAGAAACCATGTCCACATTGCATCATTAACCACCTAATAATTTCTTGCAATCACAAACTAAGCTACAACAAGCAAGGCACTTCGATGGATGGGTTTTCTACAACAATTCCACTTGTTCATAAGGCATAGAAAGGAATTTATAACAAAGTTTCTGATATGCTTTCAAGGCCTAATATTAGTGCTTCAGCTTATTCTTAAGCATAGTCCTTTCATGCATGAGAGCTATGTTGAGCAATATGCTTTAGATGATGATTTTAAAGAAGTATTTGCAACTTTGTGTCATTCTAACCATGTTGAGGAATTGATTACCATGTGCATGATAATCTTTTGTATCATTCAGTTATGCATTCCATGTGGTGAAAGAATCAACATAATAAGAGAAGCCCATTCCTATTTTCATCACTTTGGTGTAGGCAAGACTATGGATAATTTGCAAAGATACCAAGCATTACCTTAAAAATGAATGAAGTTGTTTCAAGATATGTTCGAGGATAATTGCTATGTTCCACAAGCAAACCTAGCAAACAAAAATTGGAGTATACAAACCCAACTTTTGGTTCCTTCTTGTCCTTGGGAAGGTATTTCCATGGGTTTTGTAGGAGGTTTACCTATGTCCAAAAGAAATCATGATTATCTTTATGTTGTGGTTGATCGAATTAGAAAAATGTGTATTTTGATGCATTGTAAGAAGCAGTTTACAACTGAACAAATGACACAAATTTTCTTTCAAAGATGTTTGGGTACATTTTGGATTGCCTAAATCCATTTTCATCTAGATTCTCGATTTATTGGAAACTTTGGTCGAAGTTTATGGGCACTCATGGACACCAAAATGAAAAAACACAAAATTTTCATCCACAAATAGATTGTCAAACGGCGGTTGATAGAACAAGGGTGCATCTTCTTTCATGATTGGCTGCAAGAAGTGTTCTTAAACTTCTTTGGGATGAATATTTACACTACATTCAACATGCTTACAACCGAACTAAGCACCCCTTCAACTCTTCAAACATCACCATTTGAAGCATGTTTTGGCGATATTTGCTCAAATCTCCTTTAGATTTTATCTTTGGGAAAGATAATGGCTATTGATGGTCAATATGACATTGATAGGAAGAAAAGTTCATTGAACAAATTCACGCGATACATCAAATGGTACAAGAACAAGTGGAAAAGAGAGTCAAGCTATACAAGACAAGACATGACAAGCATCGTTGATCATGCTTCAAGTTGGAGATGAAGTTCGATTTATATTAGTAAGGAGAGGCTTAAAGAGAAGGTAAAAAGTTGGAACCAATTCAATATGGTGCTTTCAAGATCGACAAGATTGGTAACAATGCCTTCTATTTGATTTACCTCCTTATATGAAAAAATGTATGCATTTGTTAATGTTGAGAATTTGAAATTCAGGGCGAGCCTCCTCTTTGATTGATGATCAAGGAGAACATGTTCGCATTCCTTCTATAGATGATTTATCCCCGTATCATTCATTGCACTGCATTTAGCATACCATCCTTGGACAGAATGAGAAATTTCAAAATCCAGGAAATGTGGAATATTTTTGAATTGGTCTTGAAGGGCACAAATCCAAGCAGCCAAGCGGGATTGAGGTTGGAAAGGTGAGAGGAAGCTATACTCTTGCTTTAGATAGATCAAAATATCCTTTGACCAAAGATTTACCAGACGGGATGTCATTACGGCGTATCGCATCGATGATTTGAAGCGCGTCGATGTCGTGAGATGTATGTATGTCAGATAAATAGCAAATCGATGGTCAAAATCATTTCGACACGCAGTACCCTTATGGTGACGGATTATGACACGCGGGCTATTCAAGAGTACGCCACGTGTCACCTGTGCAATGGTTTAAAATTTGTGTAGTCAACAGGACTCAACCCCACGACCTGCAGTGGAAGAGATTTGGGAAGGGCCGCCTAATCGGCGCGCCCACTGTTGGTTCTTGTTTTATAAACGGTTTAAAAATTATTTGAATTTCATTGTGTAAGTTATGGCGGGTTTGCTAGAGAAGCCTTTGGCCCCTGGTCACATATGGTTTACCACATAACCACCATCGCGAGCGCGCGTTTTTCAAATGAATTCGAAGCCTGCGTGCTTTGCCACTTGGCGCTTTACCATAGTTTTAAACCTTGACCCCTTTTGTGTGCACGTGCGGTCGTATGACCCATATGCCCAACAGTTTGGCGGTTAGGGGCTAGGCTCCCTAACTGTCCTACAGTTTCATGGTTTTCGGTTATGCACCTGGTGCTAGGTTTTAGCATGGAAATGAGCGTGTGTGCTAGGTTGGACACATAGAGGTGCATTTTGGCGATCCAGAGACAACAAGTTTGAAGGAGAACTTCCAGGAAGCCTATCTTCTTCAATATTTGGCCAAATCAGGTGCCGAAAAAGCCCAGCTAGGGGTTTTTGGATGTTTTGAGGCCATTGGAGCCATCTATTTGGAATTTTGAGCATTGTAAAGAACATATTTTAGTACTTTGAGAAAATAATATAAAAGATCCATTGGAAACTGGACCAGGAGATGTAGCCCAAGAGAGGGGTGAACTCCTTTATCATTTACTATGTTATGTGTTTTTTGTTCACTGCTATTTGTTGATTATTATCTGCATCTTGAATGTGTATTTCTATAAAAAATTGTGTTTGAAAATTGATCCTTTTTCATGAGCACACTTGAATTAAAACTTGCAAATATTTTCAAGAATACAAGCCTTTATCATTTTCAGATCAGTGCAATTTCTGAAGAGGAGGTCGATTTTCAAGAACACTGTGTCGGGTCTTTTTGGCTAGTGTAGTCATGTGGGCCTTGTCCAAATAGACTTTTCAGAGCTTAAGGAATTTTGTTATGCTCCTCAGTTTGTATTTTATGCCCTTGGAACAAATTGACCACATGTTTCTAAATGACTTGAGGTGAGTTGAAACTCGCGATAAAACTCAAGCCGAAACTCAGATGCATGAATTGTTAGTTGCATTGGATTAAGAGAACCATTTTTCAGCTAGAGGGGTCCCTACGCTATCATTCAGTCAACCGAAAATCCATTTGTTGGAGTATCTCCGGCACTAGGGTTTTGGTCAATGAGGCATAGTGCAATTTCTGAGGATGAGTTCGATTTTCAAGAACACTATGCCAACATTTTTGGCTAGTGCAGTTGCATGGAACTTGTCCAAACAGAGTTGTGGGAGCTTATGGAACTCGGTTATGTTGCTCCATTTGGATTGTATGCCCTCGGACCAAATTGGACACATGTCCTTGAATGGCTTGAGGCGGAAAGTTGCAACTATCGATAAAACTCAAACCAAGACTCAGATATATGAATCGTCAATTGCATTGGATCTGGAGTACCTGGTTTTAACTATTGGGGCTCATAACCTATCATTCTGTCGACCGAAAAACAATTTGTTGGAGTATCTCCAACACTAGGGTTTTGGTTAGTGAGGCATAGTGCAATTTCTGAAGAGGAGGTCAATTTTCAAGAACATTGTGTTGGGTCTTTTTGGCTAGTGTAGTCACGTGGTCCTTGGCCAAATAGACTTTCAAGATTTTATGGAAGTTTGTTATGCTACTCTGTTTGGATTTTATGCCCCAGGACCAAATTGACCACATGTCCTTAAATGGCTTGAAGAGGCGAGTTGCAACTCTTGATAAGAATCAAACCAGGACTCATATGCATGAACCATCAGTTGCATTGGATTAACAACACTGGGTTTCAATGAGTGGGGCCCCTACACTATCATTTCACGATCGAAAAACCATTTGTTGTAGTATTTTCGGCACTAGGGTTTTGGTCAACGAGGCATAGTGCAATTTCTGAAGATGAGTTCGATTTTCAAGAACACTCTGTCAAGCATTTTTTGCTAGAGTAGTTGATTGGGAATTGGCTAAAAAGACTTGCGAGAGCTTACGAAACTCTAGTCTACTGCTCGGTTTGGATTTTATGCCCCTGGACCAAATTGGCCACATGTCCTTGAATGGCCTGAGGAGGTGAGTTGCAACTATCATTAAAACTCAAACCAAGACTTAGATGCATGAACTGTTAGTTGCATTGGATCCGTAGCACTAGGTTTTAGCTATTGGGGCTCTTACTCTATCATTCCTTCGACCGAAAAACCATTTGTTGGAGTATCTCCAACACTAGGGTTTTGGTCAATAACGCATTGTGCAATTTTTGAAGAGGAGGTCGATTTTCAAGAACACTGTGTCGGGTCTTTTTGGCTAGTGTAGTCATGTGGGCATTGTCCAAATAGACTTGTCAAAGCTTAAGGAAGTATGTTATGCTACTTGGTTTTGATTTTATTCCCCTAGACCAAATTGACCACATGTCTCTAAATGGCTTGAGGAGGCGAGTTGAAACTTGCGATAAAACTCAAACTAGGACTCAGATGGATGAATCGTCAGTTGCATTGGATTAAGAGCACCACTTTTCAGCTAGTGTCCCCCCTACACTATCATTTTGACCGGAAAACCATTTGTTGGAGTAGCTCCGGCACTAGGGTTTTGGTCAGTGAGGCATAGTGCAATTTCTGAAGATGAGGTTGATTTTCAAGAACACTATGCCGACATTTTTGGCTAGTGCAGTTACATGGAACTTTTACAAATAGACTTGTGGGAGCTTACAAAACTCTGTTATGCTGCTCGATTTGGATTTTATGCCCTCATACCAAATTGTCCATATGTCCTTGAATGGCTTGAGGAGGCGAGTTGCAACTATCGATAAAACTCAAAATGAGACTCAGATGCATGAACAGTCAGTTGCATTGGATCTAGAGTACCATGTTTCAACTATTGGGGCCCCTACCCTATCATTCCATCGACCGAAAAAAAAATTGTTGGAGTATCTCCAAGACTAGGGTTTTGGTCAATGAGGCATAGTGCAAATTCTGAAGAGGAGGTCGATTTTCAAGAACATTGTGTTGGGTCTTTTTGGCCAGTGTAGTCATGTGGTCCTTGGCCAAATAGACTTGTAGGAGCTTATGGAAGTTCGTTATGCTGCTCTGTTTTGATTTTATGCCCCTAGACCAAATTGACCACATGTCCTTAAATGGTTTGAGGAGGCGAGTTGGAACTCTCGATAAAAATCAAACGGAGACTCATATGCATGAACCGTCAGTTGCATTGGATTAAGAGCATTGGGTTTTAGTTAGTGGGGCCCCTACGCTATCATTTCGTCAACCAAAAAACCATTTGTTGTAGTATCTTTGGCACTAGGGTTTTGGTCAATGATGCATAGTGTAATTTCTGAAGATGAGTTTGATTTTCAAGAACACTTTGTCGAGCATTTTTTGCTAGTGTAGTCACATGGGAATTGGCCAAACAGACTTGCGAGAGCTTACGAAACTCCATTATGCTGCTCGGTTTGGATTTTATGCCTTTGGACCAAATTGGCCACATGTCCTTGAATGACCCGAGGAGGTGAGTTGAAACTATCAATAAAACTCAAACCGAGACTTGAATGCATGAACCATCAGTTGCATTGGATCCGCAGCACTGGGTTTCAGCTATTGGGGCTCTTACTCTATCTTTCCTTTGACCGGAAAACCATTTTTTGGAGTATCTCCAACACTAGGGTTTTGGTCAATGAGGCATTATGGAATTTCTGAAGAGGAGGTCGATTTTTAAGAACACTATGTCTAGTCATTTTGGCTAGTGTAGTCATGTGGGCCTTGGCCAAACAAACTTTTCCAAGCTTAAGGAATTATGTTATGCTACTCAGTTTGGATTTTATGCCCCTAGACCAAATTGACCACGTCTCTAAATGGCTTGAGGAGGCGTGTTGAAACTCACGATAAAACTCAAACCGGGACTCAGATGCATGAATCTTCAGTTGCATTGGATTAAGAGAAACAATTTTCAACTAGTGGCCCCCCTATGCTATCATTATGTCGACCGAAAAACCATTTGTTGGAGTATCTCCGGCACTAGGGTTTTGGTTAATGAGGCATAGTGCAATTTCTGAAGATGAGGTCTAATTTCAAGATTACTTTGTCGGGTGTTTTTGGTTATGGTATTGGTATTGTATTGGTATGGTATTGGTATGCATATCATTGCCAATATTGGTATGGTATACCATACCAATATTGGCAATGATATGGTAGACCAATACTTGGTAGTGTTATACCAATGCCATACCAATACCAATACCATACCAATATTGATATTGGTATGGTATTGGTATTGTTATGGCATTGGTAAGCACATCATTGCCAATGCATACCTTTGTCATGCAATGGTATGAAAAGGTATTGGTATTGGTATGCAATGGTATTGGTATGCAATGGTATTGGTATTGGTATGGTATGTTGTTGGTATTGGTATGGTATTGGTATGGATATCATTGCCAATGCATACCATTTCCATGCAATGGTATGCAATGATATTGGTATTGGTGTGCAATGGTATGGATTGGTATGGTATTGGTATTGGTATTGGTATGGTATGGGATTGGTCTTGGCATTGGTATGGCATGGTATAGTATGGTATTGGTATTGGTATGGTATGGTATGGTATGGTATGGTATTGGTATTTGTATGGTATTGATATTAGTATGGTATTGATATTTGTATGGTATAGTATGGTATTGATATTGGTATGGTATTGGTATTGGTATGGCATTGGTATGCATATCATTGCCAATGCATACCATTACCATGCAATGGTATTGGTATTGATATGCAATGTTATGGTATTGGTATGGTATGTTGTTGGTATTGGTATGGTATTGGTATGCATATCATTGTCAATGCATACCATTGCCATGCAATGGTA
>SNQJ01S0160765.1:24965-35701 GCA_010110895.2 Picea sitchensis
TAGATTCAAATGTTCTCTTTAAGTCATATTTGTTAGGGACCCAACCTTCGTAACCCCTCACGTAGGTAGAATAATATATTTTCCATGTAATAAAGGTCAATATTAATAAATAAGGCCCAGTTAATAATGTGAACATGTCTAATGTAAGAATACTTAATAGAATATTCCGCTTCTAGAAATATCTTCCTCTAGATTGTTCATTTAAAGACATATTTAGTATAAATAGGAGTAGAAGGCATGATAAAGCTTCGTCTTGAGAATTATTGTAATATAGAATTGCTTTGTTGGAGGTTTCCCACTTGAAGAGGCAAGTAAACATTGTTTTCTATTAATAAAGGTATCATCTTTGGTGTTTTAGTTCTCTACATTTTGTTGATCCGCTGGTATTTTCTTCAAGATTTCTATTTTATGCTTGTTGTAATAGATTTGGTACCTAACAAGTGGTATCAAAGCACTTACCTTTGTGGAAACTGTGGGAATGTTTTTTCCATGGTAGAGATGTGTATTGTTGACATGTTTAAAGCACAAATATATGTCGTTCAACAGGTAAAACTGCGGTGGGGAAGACTACACACAGGAAATACATACAGTTTCATGGGGTTGTCTAGAAACCAAAGTTTCACCTTGTTGGAAACTTATGTAACACCTGTTGGTACCCTTTGAGTAGTACAACATCAGATGAAATATGTACATATCCATCACTCCCACATACTGTCAGGTATATCGGAAGTCCCCTAGGTCTCCTGAAACTATCCCTAGATTATCCAATCCACCACCTGACAGTTATAGTGCCACCATTAACAACACTTGGGAAGATACTCTCTAGTACCTCAGTAATCGAGTTGTACAACTAAGGGTACAATCAAGCCTCCTTAGTTGGTTCCTTGAGATATTGCGTGGAGTACTACGGTTTGACACCACACGTATATCAGAGAACTACATCATAGGGAAACCCATTGTCCTTAGGCAGCTTGAAAAAACTAACTGAGGATAACATATCAGACGAGAAACATAAAGGATATTTTCGCTGTGCAACCTTGGCCTTGCATTTTGGTTGTGAAATTACTACACAATTTTTCTTGTTAAGAATTTGGGAATTTTAATACTACAATATTATTCAAGTCGGAGTATAACTCCACTAGTGTAAGAAAAACAAATTGGGTCATGTCCGCACCATTATTTGAGACCTTTCCCATTGGATTCCTCTCTTCACCTTGATCACAATGATACATATGATTTTTAAGCCCTTTTCCCGTGGACCCATCCCTTTCTCGACACCCTTATTTCCCACTTACTCCATTGGCTTCCTCTGGTTTCATTGATCATAGTGGTATATATCACTGCTTTCGTGGACCCACTCCTCATCCCCAAATGGATCCCACTCACAAAGACGAAACTAATCAAAAATGGAATTCTGACATATTTATTGTTGATTCCAAAGTGGACTACATCCAACAACAACTCAATAGACGAATTGACAAACTCAATTCCACTCTCAAACAATTCATGAACAAATTCCAAGGTCCTTCCTCCTCTAAACCACCCCTCGATGTTGAAGGTGTTAACTCCAACCAACCTTTGCACTCTCATTCGAACTCCCTACATTATGACCCTCGTCTTCCCAGAGTTGAGGTGAAAAAAATTGATTACTTGGATCCAACATCTTGGGTCACTCAGATGGAACACTACTTTTCCTTGCATGGAATTACTAATGAGTTGACCAAGCTTCGTTATGGTGCCCACTATTTGGATCTGAAATGATGACAATGGTGGAAATGGCATAGAAATGCACGCCAAGGATATGTTCTTGGACACAATTTATTGTCAATATATATGAACACTTTGACATAGACACCCACCATTTAGGTCATTTGACCAAGTTGAAAAAGTATGGAACTATGGAATATTTTATTTCTTCCTTTGAGCACTTATCTTTTCGAACTGAGGGCATGACTGATGCCTTCTTCCCAGAATGCTTTATCAGTGGCTTCAAGGATGAAATCCAAGACCGGTTCCTCATGGATTTCCCCCATACTTGGTTGGAAGCAATTAAACATGTCAAGGAGGCACACCATGTCATATTTTCCCAGAGAAAAAAACCCAGTTTTATTCCCCGCCCTTAACCCCCAATCCTACCCCTCAAGCCACTCCTCTCAAGGTCTAAAAATTAACAAGGGTAGAAATGGTTGGATGCCAACTCAAGGGTCTTTTCTATAATTGTGATGATAAATAATTTCCAGGGAACAACTGAAAATAACATAAACTTTTTGTGGGCATTTCTTAGGATGTTGCAGATGAAGATGTCGAGGTTTCACATGATGAAGCGATACCCCAAGAATATTATCTTAAGTCGCTCTCTGATCCTCTCGAAGTTGAACCCTTGATTTCACTAGATTCTCTCACTGGATTTTCTACTCCCCAAACACTCAAGTTAATTGGCTACATTAAGCACTAGAAAATCATCATCCTAGTTAACAATGACAACATTCATAATTTCATTCAACACCACCTTGCCCAAGAGATCAATTATTATATCCGTCTATTCAAAAAAATTCAAATCATTATTGTTAATGGTGATTCCATGAAAAGTGGGGGGCGTTGTGAAAATGTGTGCCTACAAATTGGCTAGTATCAATTGAAATCTCACATGTTTTCTATTAACATGGGTGGTTGTGACATTTTACTTGGTGTTGAATTGCTATGCACTCTCGGGCCCATCACCATGGATTTAAGGATTTAACCATGGAATTCCAAAAGGAGGAACATCAATATAAATTCCAAGGCATTACAACAGGCTCTCTGGAGATCATCAATTCCCATTGCATGGAAAAGTTACTAAAAAAAGGTCATTCTGGTATTATCGCCCAACCACATTCCATTCAAGCAGTTGAGACACCCTTTGTGCACCTTGACCAAAAATATATCATTTCCCAACACCATGTTGTTTTCCATGTTAAAATGATAGCAAGGAAGGTATTCCATATTGCAACATCCCAACTTGATGGTGGACAATGAAACAATGGAAGAATCGGAAAATTTAATTTTTCCCATAGTTTTAACTTAGGAAAAATGAATGATGATGTGTTGTATTAATCAGTTGAGTAATTGGGAACCTTTCTAAGGTTTAGTAATTAAATTATTTAAGTTGTGGTTCATTTAATCTGAGCCATTTATCTCTTTGAGCGGATGGGAGGCAATATCAACCATCCATCTCTTTGAGATTAGGTTTATTGCTACTCATTACTATATGAGAGTTCGATTTGGCCAAAGGGGGGTGCAATACTACTATCAAGAGAGATCAATATAGGATAAAGAAATGATCGATACGAGATATGAGAGAGAGGATAGTTGCAAGGAAATAGAGGAAGACATTTGGTAGAAGATTAACTCATATTATTGATTGGGCAGAGGTCATTTCACCTATGCAAAGGATCTGTACAAGTTGACACAATACTCACAAGGGCGTCGTACAATTTTACAGAGGCATATCTTGTTGGGTTTTTCTAGGGAAAATCTAGTTCCAAAGTAAAGGGAGAGACTATACTTTAGTCTTGAAGGTGTTTTCTGAGTTTTATATTAGTAATCTATTGGAGTGAATTTTGTGTATGAATTTTTCTATATTTATCAGTTAATAAAATATCCAGATTTGTTATATTGGTTTTCCCACATTGGGTTTTTCCGGGGACAATTGTCCAAAAACAATTTTGTTGATGTGATGTGTTTTCTATGTGTCTTTACTTTCAAAAGATCCTATGTATTTTAATTTATGTTTTTCATTTAATTGAGAAAACCTATCTGAAATATTAATTAAACAATGACAAAAAATTAATATACAATCAAACTTAATTTTTCCGAAGAAAACAATATTGGGTTTTAAGGAAATTTACATGGTATTAGAGTAGGAGCTGTGAAGGAAACAACACACAGGTAGATCAATTCATATCTAAGTGGATTGTGAGGATTCAAGGTACAAAATCAAAGAAACGTGTCATTTATTGTGTTTAATCAAGGTTGTGTAAGGATTTGAGAAGCAGTGTTTTCAGGAGAAATGGCCATGTCATTGAGGGTTGAATATCGACTTCAGGGAGCTCAAAATTACCCCACCTAGAAAGAGACGATGACTATGGTTTTGGATGTCAATGATGTCCTTGAGCATACAACGAAAAATCCAACTGCACCTACGGATGCAACCCAACTAGATTTCTGGAAGAAGGGTGAGGATAAATCAAGGAGCCTAGTTCTTGATGGGATTAAAGATCATGTGATCCCACATATCTTAGGAAAGACCACCGCAAAATACATGTGGAAGGCCATCTTAGGAAAGACCACCGCAAAATACATGTGGAAGGCCCTGAGTGATCTTATGTACTACCAAAGAATGAGAATAGGGTAATGGTGTTATGAGAGATATTGTGTGGCACTGAGATGGCCAAGAGTGGGGGTGTTGTACCTTACCATACTAGGATTACACAAATCATGGATGAGCTCACAACAGTGGGCGAGAATATTGAGGAAACCGAGTTGGTGCGTGTGGCACTAAATGGATTTTCTAAGTAATGGGATGTGTTTATGTGTGGAGTTGTGGCTCGAAAGAATCTCCTTAACTAGAAACATCTATGGGATGATTTTGTATAGAAGGAGATTAGAATTGGTCAATCTACAAGATCTTCATCTTCACCACATATTGTGGATGAAGAAGGCTTTGGCTTGGTTAGTTTGGCTCTTGTGAGCAAAGGCAAGGGAAAGATGAAAAAAGGTGGAAAGAAGAAGAAAATTTATTTTTCTAAAGTCAAATGTTTTCAATGTCACAAGATGGGACACTTTGCCTCAAAGTGTCCACAGAAGAAAAATAAGAACCAACCATAGACTAAAGAGCTTCAGAGTGCTGAATGAGTTTGCCAAAAGATTCAAGGAGGGTTTTTTCTTCATAGCTTGTATGGCTTGTTCAACAACAAAGGTATTCCAAAAGAGGACGAACACCTTCAAACCACTCACATAACCGTATCAAAGATCAACACACCGGGATGTTTTCATGTGTGGTAAACCTCTACTTGAAAACATCCATTGCCCCAACCAATGTGGTCACTTTGAGCAAAATTTTATTAATGCAAACGAAA
Organism: Picea sitchensis; assembly: GCA_010110895.2. Classification (NCBI taxonomy): domain Eukaryota; kingdom Viridiplantae; phylum Streptophyta; class Pinopsida; order Pinales; family Pinaceae; genus Picea; species Picea sitchensis. The sequence continues at coordinate 30,083 of SNQJ01S0160765.1, forward strand.
AAGATTACAAAGACATTTTAAACGAGAGTTTCACAACGGATCATCGTAAAATGACCCTCCATGCCTTTTAAATAGAGATCATGGACCAATTGTTAATAATGATCAACAATGGTCGTTAAGATCGAGGAAATATGAAACGTCAAATCACTCTATGTCAGGAACATATCGGACAAATGGATTCTAACTACAAATGCATACTAATTCATACTAAAGAAACAACTAATAAAACACACTTTTACCTAATCACACATTATACCAAGTAGATCTTAACTAACTCCTAAGTGTCTAAATAAATATCCTAACATCCCCCTTAAGAACAACTTTGGAATAGGATTGAAGTATTTACAATAGCATATTAATAGGAGAAGGAAGGAGGCATTAGATCTTATCCCTCCTTAATGAAAACTTCATGAACATTCCTAACATAGATCAAGTTTGGAAAACTTCACTTCTCTCTGGGTAAGAGACTTAGGAAAATGTTTGCAACTTGATCCTCCTAGAGGGCAAAAAGAGAACTTCAATAACTTGATCATGAATGAGATTGATGAAGTGCATGTGTAACTTGAAGTGATTGTTGCATTGATGTTGAACTGGGTATTTATCAAGCTTGATGGCACTCATTGTTCGTAATCAAAGGTCGGGTCGATGTTGTTTCTTGAATCCAAACTCGAAGGATTTGTCAAAGCCACAAGGCTTCCCTGACTCTGCATTGAATGTTGCTCGCACTGCTTCTTGAAGAGTGAAATAGCCTATTGTTTCTTGTAGGCCTAAGTGATAGGTCCTAAATCAAGGTTGAAAACATAACCTGTAGTAGACTTCTGATCATTATGGTCGTCGACCCAATCTGAATCGCTGAAACCAACCAATAAAGGAGTCCCCCATGAACTCTAATGTATCCCAAATCAATTGTACCACTGCATTACATGGTATCCTTTTATCTCTTCCAATGGATCATGGGGTGTTTTCATACCAGCAACAATACCAACAACAAAGGAAAGACTTCAGGATGGGTATGAGTCAATTATAAGAGGCTACCAACTAACTGGATGGTAATAGGGTGGCATCAACTCAAGAGAAGTACAAGTATACTAACTTGACTACAAACTATAAGGGAGAAGGGGTTGGTTTACAATCATCCATGTGAAAGCAACGAAAAAGGTCACAAGCATACTTAGACTAGGTGTAACAACCCTAGTAGAATATATACTTAGGGAGTATTAAGTAAAAGATTTATTAAGTAAATAAATTTTTCCTAACATGTTAATAACTAAACAACAATTGGTCTAATGATATTAATTAAGTATTTATTTATTAATTAAAGGTTATAATTTTGATTGATTAATTAATTAATTAACTACCTATTATATTCAATAAATTGGGTATTAAATTTAAAAGGGATAATAAATTATATTGTTAAAATAAGCTTACGTATTTGGGAAGGGATAGGACATTAAATATAGGATAAAATAATAAATAAAGGGGATAAGGGGCATTAACTACGAAAGGATAAGATAAGGTAATAAATGGGTAGGTAGGGAAGTAAATGAGAGGGAAGTCGGTGAAGGAGGAATATGGAGGGGAAGGAGGTTTACGAGGGGATCATTCTACGGGAGATTGGGGGATTGATTTTTGGGGCTCTCTTGGATTTGCAGAGAGAAGTTGAGTTTTGGAGTCGGATTGGATCAGTACAGGCACCAGTTTGCTGGAGGTTTTGGGCACGGGGGCCAAGATATCCATATGATATCCTGGAGCTAGGTAGTTGTCCTAGTTGGCAGGGAGGATAGTAGGTTTGGGCAGTGTTGGTCAGTGCATCAGGCAGTAGGAAGGCAACAACAAGGCAACAAGGCGAATTAGCATCAGACCCATGTATTTTAATTGTGTATTTGTTTTATTTTTCTATAAAATTTTATTATTTGTTGATAAATCTGTATGCAAATGTGCTCAATTAAAGGAATTTTTGAATTTTATTGTTTTGCTCAATATAAAGGAATTATTGAATTTTATTGTTACGTTGTAGAATTGATTGATGTTAATTAATTGGCCACTACAAATGATATCAGAGCGTCTTGATTTGAAATCTGGGCCTATGGGCCAAGTTCCCAGCTCCAAGCTCTAGCTCCAGTCCCACCTAACCTGCAAACCAAACACACTATTATTTTGATAATAGATAAACAAATCTAAATATAAATAAACAATACGAATTGAAAATGTAAAAAAAAAAAACAAATTTACCAAAGTATCAACAAAGCAACTAAGGTTGTTACAAGCTCATGACTCAAATGTAACTATATTCTTATTAGGAATCCATGTTCTTACTGTAACTTGAAATGTAGGTTCAAACTAATTGAAATTCTAGATCAAACTCAGACCATCTCTTTCTCCAAACTAATACTAACATTCACCATAAAATTTTGGGCAGAGATCTACTGACCTAGGAAGATTGCAGCCCAAAGGTTGCCACCACCATTTCATGTAAAATTTATCCGGTCGCCCATTCTCCTGGCATCAAAACCTGGGATCAATGAAAGGACAATTGGGGGATTGGTAAAGGGGATATGATTCATCCCAGACCCATGATCCAGCGTACAAGTCACATTGATTAAAACTCTGTGAATACTCAAGCCTGGGAAGAGGTGAGCGAGAACAAATGAAGCATGGAACCCTTGTGGACGGCTAAACACCCGATCAACCTTAAACCAATACCCCATCACGTAAACAATTCTTATCAAACGACTATTTAAAACATCACATTAGATTTAATTTCATAGGACAATTTTGCAAAACCAATTACTAGGAAATCATTAAAGAAAAATCCCAAACATAAGACATTCAATACAGCTTGAAAAGCACTCTTCTAACATGCATAATTTAATCAAATATCTGGTAAATTTCACTTATCACAAACTCTAACAGAGTGCCATGCATTAGATTATAATTAACCTAAAACTAATCTGGAAAAAATATAAGTAGTAGTGATTTCCACACATATCAATTGATATTTTGTGATTATAACAACCGACCGCCATACAAACCTCAGAAAACCAGAGAGGGTGCTAATCAAAGCTATCCCAGCATGGAAACGACCATGGGTTAATGGCTGAAAACCAATAGAAGCAAAGATAAATATAGAATACTAACCATTTCGGCAACAGGAACGAGAAACTGCAGTAAGGCGAGCAAGATCCATGGGTTCATCCAGGTAATTGAATATTCGGCCTGCCAAGCCCGAGGCCAGGCAGTCTAAGGTATTTTCTTCCATGGATGATGAAGAGACCTCTGCAATCTCCATAGCGAAGGACAACCAGTCACAGTACAGCAAAGAGAATTCACAAATGCAGTAAAATGTCAGTTCGGTGCTTAAAAATTGCTCCCGGTGCGTCTATGGGGTACCTATGTCGTTATATGATGTATGGATAGGAATGAAATTTCATGAAACTAAACTATCGACCCAACGGTGACCAATATCTACTTTTCTATGCAGCTTTTATGAATTCATGAGTGAGGGATATGCACCGTCAGATTTCAAGCAACTGCAAATTCAATTCGTCACCACTCTCACATTTAAATCCGATAGTGTATACCTACCTTTCACGACATTCAATGCTCTGTAGAAAGGTGTTTAATATTTTCTCAACATCTACTTTTTTTTCTTCGATTTAACCGTAACCCAGTTCATTTAAGCTTAGAATTGACTCAGGCAAACACTACACATAGCATTCTAACTATATGTAAACAATTCTCAGCGGAAATATGCAGAGAATCTGCACTCATGGACTATAATATAATGCATTCCTCTCACATGCATTTCATATATATTCACCTGTGCCGGCGTGGCTACTCTGAGAATACCAACATTGACATAACGAGTATCTCCACACACTCTCGTTTACATGAAAACGAAAGACTTAGGGGTTCTTACCAAAATAGTGCCACAGATCGCCATGTCTGTAGAAAGTGATGTGGTCGCCATTGCTGCTTCCCTTCTCCTACAAATGGATAATGTGTTAAAACAAGTTCTCCATTCGTATGCCAAAGCCCATAGAAAACAAACTCGCATTCCCAGCAAGAAAACGGATGCAACAATCAAACTACTGCTGCAAGAAAGGGGCTGCCATTAATTAGTCTAATGATTTGGATGCAGTTGTTTCAATTGCTGGGACTGGCACTTAAACGGACACGAAATTACCTGTTCCGAGCATGAAAATACTCACAAAAACCCTAAGAAACACTAGCCACCGCCATGCACAAAGCCACAACCAGACCAACACCAACGCCAAGAGCCGAGGAAAGAGGCGAGAGGCGGAAGAGGAAGGACGTGTAGGGTTCGAAGAGATGGCAGGTGTAGGATTTTAGGGTTAGGTAGGAAGAGCAAGGCGGGCACGTGGAATCCATCCATGCCCACACTCTTTTTTTTTTAATTATTTTAATTTTATTTTTTTATGTTTTGTTTACTAAAATTTTTATATTTTTTTTGTGTGTTCGTTTATTTTTTGTATTATTTTAAGTGTGTGTGTATATATATATATAATTTAGGTCAAGTTAATTTAAAATTAAATTAAAGTTAATTTAGGTTAAATTAGTGTAATAATAATTTTAAATTAATTGTTTCATTTAGTGTAAAGTTAATTTACATTAAAGTTAATTAATGATGTTAGAGATTAGATTAAATTTGGGTTAGATTAAAATTTTGTCGGAGCAGACAGGTTTAGAACCCGTGACCACCCACTACCTAAGCCTTGAGGAACAACCAAACACCAACGCACCATGTATGTGCCTTGGAGAAAAAAATAAAAATAATAATAATTAAATTAATAGGAAGGATTAAGTAAACTAATGACTAATTAATTAACACTAATAATAATATTAATTTCCGAGAATAAATTGGAGTGTTGATTAAGGCAATTGAAGCTTAGGATTAAGTTTAGCCTAGATTATTAGTTTTTAATCAACTAGCACAACCGCAAAGTGGCTGGCGGCTGGTTAACGCCGAAAGGTACATAGCGTTGGTGAACGCCAAAACATGGCTGGCAGTTGTGGACAATTATTTAGATGCCACGGTTTAATCCTATTTAATCATTTAAACGGGGTAATTATATATCCTTACAGCAAATTTTTTTTTAATGTGATTAGGTAAATGTTAAAAAGTAAACATGTTAACGGATGCCTTGATAAATGCAAGAAAGTTATGAACAATAAATCTGACCCATTGATTTTGGAGGACGACTAAGAATATGCCAGCATCTTCAATGCATAGCCATCAGATAAGGGTTTAAGGTTAAATAAGATTAAAAGATCATTAATTGTTCCCATTGTCAATAGGTGTATGCCTTTCGGTGTAAATTAATAAACATAAGGTCGGAAGTCACTTTAATAAAGTTGTAAGCGAAAAGTTAAAAGGGCTTAGACTAGGACAAGCGGGAAGGAGGCGACATATGCACTAGGAGAGTAAGCATAGGAAGTGGCGAGTATGGCGCAAGGATATCGTAGCTACAAGGCAAGGGAACCAATAATTTTTTTTTCATAAGGGCGAAGAAATCAAGCTTAGACGCTTAATCCTAACCCTAACCTAGCCAATCCCCTAATGGAGTAATGTTTGTTTACAGACAAGTAAAGAAAACT
>SNQJ01S0160766.1:0-21640 GCA_010110895.2 Picea sitchensis
CATCAATGACAACCAACCTTAATCAACAATCTCCCCCTTTGGCATTGATGGAAACACTCTGATGCAATACTAAAATCATATCACTCATGCTCCCCCTGCAACCATGCCTCTATCCTTTGCATCTGATGAATCTTCTCCCCCTAGAACCATGCCTCTGTCCTCTTCATCTGATAAATCTACTCCCCTTGGAATCTAATAAATCTCTCCCCCTTTGTCATCAATGGAAAAGGTATCTTTCCATCCAGGGTTGCTCCCCCTGACTGAACTGTCCTCTTATAGTGCTTCCTCATGTACATATAAGACATATAAGATAAGCATTCAAAAAGCATTCATTTTGGAGTAGAAATAACTCCAAGTATTTGCCAAAGATATTCAAAGGGATCTCTTGGAATTGGTTTTGTAAAGATGTCTTCCACTTGTTCTTTTGTGCCCACATACTCAACTCTGATGTTCTTTTCTGCAACCTGTTCCCGTAGAAAGTGATACTTGATTGGAATGTGCTTCGTCTTGGAGTGCATCACCGGATTTTTGAGATACTGATGGTGCTTGTATTATCACAATATATTGGAATGGGCTCATCATACTCAACCTGTATATCTTTCAAAGTTTGTTTCATCCAAAGAACCTATGTACAACATGTTTATACTACAATATACTCTGCCTCGAATGTAGATAGGGATACTGATGATTGTTTCTTTCTTATCCATGATACTAAAAACTCACCCACGTAGAACGTTTCTCCACTAGTGCTTCGTCGGTCATCAATACAACCTGCCCAATAGGCGTCTATGTAGGCAATTAGTGATAGATCCTTTCCTTTTGGATACCATAGCCCAAACTCTTATGTTCCTTTGAGATGTCTGAAAATCCTCTTCACTACTAATACATGTGATTCCTTTGGTGCTGCTTGAAATCGTGCCACCTGTCCAACTGCCTACATTACATCTGGACTAGATGTTGTCACATACAATAGGCTACTAATCATTGACCTGCATTGCCTTTGATCTGTAGACTTTGAATCATCATCTTTTCTCAACTTGCAACTGGTTTGCATGGGAGTGATAACTGGTTTGCAATCTTCCATTCTAAACCTCTTTAGCATTTCTCTGATATACTTTGTTTGAGAAATAAAAATTCCTTGGTTGCTTTGATGTATCTGAAGTCCCAGAAAGAGGGATAGTTCTCCAAGTAGCAACATTTCAAATTCTTTCTGCATATATTTTGAAAATTTCTGGCTTAACCTGTCATCATCACTACCAAAACTAATATCATCAGCATAAACTTCAATTAATAAAATATTACCTTGACTTACCTTGATGTAAAGGTTGTTGTCTGCACTTCCTTTTCTTAACCCTGCATGTTGTAGATACTTATCCAGTCTGGAGTACCATGCTTTAGGGGCATGTTTTAGACCATACAAGGCCTTCTTTAATTTACACACATAATCTGTGTTCTCTGACAACTGAAATCCTTCTGGTTGTTCAATATAGACTTCTTCTTCAAGTTCCCCATTCAGAAAAGTTGATTTTATGTCCATCTGATATACTTTAACATTTTTGGAGCATGCATAAGCTAAAAGCAAACAGATTGCTTCCATTTTGGCTACTGTGGAAAATGTCTCTTCAAAGTCGATTCCTTCAATCTGAGCATATCCTTTACATACCAATCTAGCTTTGTTCCTTGTAACCTATCCATCTTCATTCAATTTATTCTTGAAATTTCATTTTGTGTCGATCACATTCTTAATTTTTGGTCTTGGAACCAATTCCCAAGTGTCATTTTTCTCTATTTGATCCAATTCTTCATCCATGGTCTTACTCCAAAATTCATCCTTGTTGGCTTCTTCAAAACAGTTTGGTTCAATTGTAGATAAGAGTGCTAGGTGTGTTTGTTCTAGTGAACAAATTATTCTTCTAGTCTCAACTCCTGCATCTTTGTTTATGATAATCTGATCTGAAGGATGATTCTTCTGTACTCGTTTAATGGGTGTCTTTGGAGACACTTGTTGAATTTGCTCTTTTGTTTCTGTCGAATTCTCTTCATCTTCCTCTACTACTTCATTTTCATCTTCTGCTTCTTCTTCTAAGGGTTGTTTCATTGATTCATTTCCTTCCTTTGATTTTGGTCTATCTATTTCATCAATTGTTACGTTGATGCCTTCCAAAAATTTGTTCAATCTTAGATTGTAACACTTCTATGATTTCCTTGTACTTGAGTAACCAACAAGTACACCTTTGTCCACGCGAGAGTCAAACTTTCATATTCCTCTGTATTCTCTTTTGATATAGCATTTGCTTCCAAAAACTCTGAAGTGCTTTACGTTTGCTAGTCTTCCTTTCCATAGTTCGTAAGTAGTTTTGTCAGTGTTGTTTCTGAGCATTACTATGTTTTGAATGTGAATTGTTGTATGCACTTCCTGTGTACAAAAAATATTTGTCAATTTTGAATCCATTAGCATTGTTTGAGCCATTTCCTTTATTGTCTTGTTCTTTCTTTCAACAACTCCATTCTGTTGAGGTGTTCTAGCAACGGAGAATTGCATTTGTATTCCATGATTGTTGTAGTAGTCCATAAATTCCTTTGACGTGAACTCTCCTCCATTATCAGATCTCAAAAATTTGATTCTTGAGTCCATTTCATTTTCAACCATTTCCTTGTAGAGCTTGAAGTTTTCAAAATCTTCTGACTTATTCTTGAGAAAGAAAATTGCATTCATTCTTGTATAATCATCAACTAAAACATAAAGTATCTCTCACCTTTCAAGCCTTTTGTTGTAGTTGGTCCAACTAGATCAGTATGCACAATTTCTAGTGGTTTGTTGTTGAATATTCCTTTGATTTGAACCTAGTCTTTATTTTCTTTCCTTGTGGACAATGCCCAGTGTTGGTTGGTTTCATGATTTGGGGAATTTCTCGACTACTTCTCTAGCGACTTTGTGAGGTTATCAAAATGCATGTGACCATTCTTCTATGCCATGTAACTTTCATCTTTCCTTTCTAGACAACACTTTTCATTTCCAATTTTGCTTAACACATATATGTTGCTTGAAGTTCTTTAAGCTGTAGCAACCAATTTTCCTAAAACTTGTTTTCCTATCTCGCACTTTTGTGAATGGTAACTTTATGATTTTGGTCACACATTTGACTCACCTTAAAATATTATGTTTCCTTATATTCTACTAATTATAACATTTTTTCTTCCTTTTCATTCTTGTTCCCAATTGATTGTGCCTTTTCAATGATTTTGGTTGAATCATCATTTCAGAAGGAGATTGATCCATCTCTTTCAACTTTAAATGATAATGTAATAAACATGTTCCTATCACATGTCATGTGTTTTTGAACATCCACTATCAACTTATACCAACCATTTTTCTTTTGTTTAGCTTGTAGAGTGATTGTGCATTCTTCATTGATATATTGATCTTGCTTTCTTATCCATGTCATTTTAAGGGTTCTTGTTTGTGACTTTGTTGAGGTTCTTTAGGGGGGATTGTCATTTTGCAATTTTGGCCATGTGTCCAAAGTTATTACATTAACATTCCGCCAGGTGCTCAAAGATTCAAACTTGTTGTAACTTCTTCTATGTGTTTCCCTAGGCCTTCTTGAATAACCAGCATGTAGTGAACACCAATTGTTCATGTTGTTAGATGCGCAATTTCTGACTTTATGTGTCCAAAGTGTATTATGCATAACATAAACCAAAAATGATAATTTGATACCTGGGAGTTGAAGATCTTATGTAATGAGGTGCTCTTATGAATCCCTATTCTTCTTGAGGGCTGTCTATTTGTTGTTGATTATTAAATCTGAATCTTCTCGATGGAATGTCCTGTAATCTTCCTTATATATCTTTTATCCCCTTTGATTGTTTATGCATAGCTTTTGGATTTGTTTCTTGCTCTATTGTTTTGGAGCTTGATCCATGCAATGCGATTATTATCCAAGTCGGGACTTGTCAAGATGAAATTTTCTAGCGTTGATAATGTCATCGGGAACTTTTGAGCTTCAATGCGCATATTTTCTTTTTGAATATCCTTTCTTAGTGTGACAATCCTAACGCTTCTAGGTTTCCAATGATCCACCCTTTCCTTCTAGTTGTTCTTGAGTGCTTATTCAATTCTTTTATCTTCATCTTGAGCTGTGATCAATTTTGTGATCATTTGTTCTGGTTCTTGAGTGTCTTTTTCTTATCTGGTTACGCTTGTAGTTTTCTTTTTTTCTTCTTATCTCTTCTAATAACTTCTATAGCTCATTAATTCTTCTTGGAGATCCAACTTACCTCTTCAATTTCTTCTTCATATGCTTCTTCATGTTCTTCTTGGTCTTCTTTATCAAAGTCTTCTCATATGAATAGAACTCTCCTTGTTTCAAGCATCCACTAATACCATCTTCATCGATGATGAGATGTCATCTTTAGTGCAAAAGTTTTCTTGAAAGACTTTCTTTGTAGTTCTTTTATCTTTATGTTTGTCTTCCTTTTAGTAACCTTCATCATTTATCTTTTTCTTATGAGGGACATTTGTTAGCAAAATGACCAATACCATCCTGATTAAAACAAATTAAAGAGCTTACCTATATACCCTCTTGTTGGTTCCTTATTCAATCTTTTGAAGTTACGCCACTTCTTCATCATCTTGAGGCACGTCATTTACTTCACTTTATATTCTTCTTGTTCCTTTTCTTTTTGTTTTGATATTTTGGATACTTTGAAATTTTGCTTCTTTTACATCTAGATTTTTCCTATTAGGTTCATCTCTTATGTTGTGAAGAAGATTCCATGCAATTTGTCAATGCTTGAGTTTAGATCCTATCTTTCTTCTAGTTTTGATATCATAGGGTTGAATCTCATGGGAGAACATCTTAGTACCTTTGAACAATTACAAATTCTTAGATTTCTTCTCCCAATCCACATGATTTCATTCATTGTTTCATCGACTAGAAAGAGAGTAAGTTGTGCTATCTTCATCTTCCTTCATTTTTAGTTGTTTGAGCTGACCTCTTGTAAGTTTGAAGCTTTGTTACTTTAACTTTTGAATCTCCTTCATAAATATTTCAAGCTTGTCCCAAATCTCTTTGCTTGATTTACAATCACGCAATTTTGTTGGGCTGTTATCGAGGATCATTCAAAGAGATTACTGCATTTTGGATTTCAAATTATTCTCACCGAGTTTCACTACTTTGTCATTTGTTGGTGGGCTGTTGGTGTTGTGTATCCATCTACAAATTATTGCCAAACTTGAGAGAAATCCATGTGCCACGTATATGTCTTCATCATTATGCTCAAAAAACATGCTTTTGTCCATCAAGCTGTGGTATTCCATTTTATATGAATTGTTACTCCTCCATGATCTACCTTTTAGTGTTTAAACCGATTTTGAAGGAACACCGATACCAATTGTTGGATTCTTGAGAGGGGGTGAATCATTAATAAGCGTAATTATAATCATTTTCTTCGTGTTATATAAATGTAGAATTATTATCAATAATGAGCGGTCATAAAATAAACAATCACACACATACGATACACGGTGTTTTTACGTGGAAACCGTGGGAGAAAACCACGAATGTTTTTCTTATATGTCTTGAAAATTACATTCATTAGGCTTACCAACTTCCTTTGTTTCCAATTGCAACTGGAAGGCTACAACCTCCTAGTTTATTGGGCTACAACTTGAGGGAATCTCCAACTCCCCAATTCTCGGCTACAACACGAAGGGCTCACAACCTTGTGTTCGTACAACTAGAAAGGTGGCTACCAACCACTTACATTGCCAGATCACGCCACCGGGTAGAAGTAGAATGATGGAACAGCGGCTCCGCTATCATGTGAGATATATCGTTGTAAGCCTGTACCAATAGATCGTACCATGCATCAACACGTACCTCAACCTATAATCAACACATGCTTGAAGTAAACAAATTGCATCAACCATGCACCAGCTTGTCCCAAACAACCTGTAATCAGCACGTACCATAAACAAGTGCATCCAACCATGTACCAGAGTATGTATAATCATGTTTCAACTACTCATCAATATGTACCAACATCATCAACTATACACCTCATGTGTGCCAACTCATCAACTACTTGTCTAACCATGTACTCAACATGTACCTCAACCAAAGCCCTCATAGAATTTCATCATCCAAATCTGATTTGTAATGCTATAATATACCTGATGTATATCATCACATACATGAAAACATTCCTTAACTTTAAAAAAAAGAGAATAGCATTTTAATCAAACTTTTATTTACTCTCACATGCCTAGTTTTTGACTAATCAAAAACTAGTCAACAACCCTAACTTAAAGTAATCCTTAACTTTGAACTTGTAATGTATAAAGATCTAAAGAATTGATACACAATGTTCTTCCCGATTGTGTTTTATGCTATTCCTCAAAGTGTGTCACTACTTGGAACTCAAAAATGATTTAGCAAAAATGTACCTTGTTGAATTATGACTTATTCTGAGAGCGACCTTGTAGAGGGTGCTTATGAAGAAGAGATTTTTGGATTGATATGAAATTACCATGACATACTAAATAATACCCTAACAACTTGTTTTGTCTCCTTTGAATTTTTATTTTTTGAAAGTTATGATGTTTTTACCCGAAACACTTATTTTTGACTAGTTCGGGGACTAGCCACAACCTATTTTCCACAAGTGTAACTCCCAAATAAAATGAAAAGCCCACATGATGAATATTTTACCACATATACTTGGATATGTTTTTTTACAATGGACACTTATAATTTCGATGAATCATTATGAAACAAAGTAATGATGAAAATGGTGAGATGACATGTAAATAACATACCTTAGAAAACACCATCAAAAGAATTTATCCTTCGCACATTTTTGGCCTTCCTTTTATTCACCTTGAGTCAAGTGGAGCTTAGATATCATTTGTATACCTAGAGCACCTATAGATATTCAATATTCTCAAGTTTGTTGATTAAAATGAAGTCATTGCCTCTTATTTATACTCTCAAGTAGCTTCCTTAAAACATCTTCTGAGTCCACGTTGCCCGCTCCCTTATTTTAGGGTTAACCCACTTCTAATTTCTCTATTAAATTTATTATTGAAATAATTTATTTTGTATTCACTTTGGTGTAATACTTATCCGCTTCCTTTTTTATTTAACTTTTAAAATCTCTTAAAACCACTTTGACTACTTTGACCTTTTGGGGCTTCTAGATGACATATGAAGGGTCCTCCAACTTCGTAAAAACATAACTCTCTCAAAGGAATTGAGGTTATGTGAAATTCCAGCATACCACCAGAAATGGAATGACATGTACTATCCATATAAATAGTATTACCTTAAAATATATCAAAATCATACGTTATCCATCAAAACAAATTTGGGTCCATTACCCAAACACGGGTTCTCCAACTTCCACATGGTCATAACTCTCTAATTCCATGAGGGTTATGTGTGGGTATACATACCACGGAAATGGAATGAAAAGAACTATCCATCTAGGATGGTTCCCTGACAAATTCATTGTCCTTCATCTCATTATTCCACAATTAATCATGGGTTCTCTTACTCCCACTTAAAGTGTCTTCCCGTGAGAGCTTCACCATAAGGGGACCACTTTGGAGTTCATCCATATTACTTCTTATCAATATGAAAAACCAATATGGAGTCATATTTACATCAAACAATATTGGGTCCATCACCCAAACTAACTGTGATACAGGGCTTTCTTCAAGGGTTGTCATCAATGACAACCAACCTTAATCAACAATATTTGTCTCTCGAGATAGGCTTTTGAATTCCTTGTAAGGTTATTTTCCTCCCTTCCTCATATTCACACTTCAATGTTTTATTATAACAGTCCAAGCATCTTTTATGGGTAGTCAACCAATCCATGCCAATCAACTTGGTCACTTAAGATCCTAAGGGGAGCATGTTTAGGGTTTCTTGGGTGGGAAATCCATTCAAAATGAATTGTCATGTTGGTATGAATTTTGTTACCTTTCTTTTTGTTCCAATGGCTAGTTGTACCAACCATGACTTAGCATGTTTAACTTAACAATTTACATTTATCAATAGTTTGAGGGGAAACATAACTCAAATTAGGACCAGGGTCAATTAAAATGGAATCTAGATGGTTGGAAATCATACCTTCATGTCCACCACTGAAGCTCGGTGGTCCAACTTGTTTATTATCTAGGGGGCTACATAGAATTTGTGGCATGCTCCTAGCCACATCATTGGCTAGCGGTAGCCTCTTGAATGTTGTAGACCCTCTTATTGTCATGTTTCCTATGTGGGTAGTCCCTCAGCGGATGTTCTTCTCCACAACCCCAAAATTTAAAGGGTTCTCTCTTTGTATTATCAGTCTTTCATAGGGATGATCCAAAGGGTTTATTATATGTTGAGATGGAAAATTCTATTGATACACACTTTGAAGTAGGAAATCTCATCTTGAGATTTTCCCATGATTCTTAAATCTTGAGGATTTAAACCCTTCTTCTTGAATCCCAACTTATTTTTCTTCTTCCAATCCCTTAGGATGTTCTGCCTTATTCTTGAGTTTCTCATAGCATTACCTTGCCTTTTGAATAGTGTCTTGTAAAGTCTTGGTTCATCAAACTCAATTATGTCATGGAATAGTGAGGGAGATCCACTAACAAATCATTGCATATTTAAAATTTCATCCTTCATTGGGGCACATGCCTCATCATCTCGAGAAATTTGTTGATATATTCATCTATTGTGAGTTGTCTAAGCTTGAGTTCATAGAACTCCTTGTTCTTTCATCATGGTACTTTTCAAACATGTACTTCTTATTAAAGTATTTCTGAAATTTTTTCCATAACAAGTCCTTCTCAAGGATTCGCTTTCACATTTCTAAGGTCCTCCAATGAAATGGAGGCCTTTCCATTCAATTTAAAAAATGGTTATTCGGACCTTTGGTACTTCATAGTAGTCATGGACTGAAGTACTTCTTAGGACCAAGTAGTAAAATTATACTTCTTCCCCTTTCAAAATTTCTCCATGAAAGTGGGTGGTTTAGTTTATTAAACTCTTCAAGTTCATGGCTCTTGGAATGTTTCCTCCTCTTCCTTCTCCTCGAGATGTGAACTAGTCTACGTTACTAGAATATTCCTTGGGTTGTTAGTTTCCTCACTAAGAGGATTCTTCATTTGAATCCTTTGTGTTAGCATGTCTCTGGCTCCATGTTGGGCCTTCTTTGATGTTCTTCTCCTTGTGTGGCTACTTCGAGGACCGTGCTTTTTGTATCTAATGTGGACTTTGGGTTTTCTTAGTGTAGTGTCTATCCACATTACTAGTTGTTGGTCCATGTTGCAACTGCCTTTGTTTATTTGATAAGATTTGCAGTAGGAATGTGTTAATTTCATTTTGTTTTTCCTATTCTTTTATTATCCTTTCATTGTAATGCCCACAACTTTGTAATTCTTCCATAAGGCTGCGTTTTGACTAAGTGCTATTATGTAGAAAATCTCTCTGTGCATTTCGGATAACATAGGATTTGTAATTGTTCGGTCATCATTGCTAAAGCATGCATTAAATTGTGCAATGTGTCACTCCCAAAATATTATTTTAACAGTCAGTCGAGATAAGGTAAATCAAATGAGATTGACTAAAACATTACATTCCTTTTTACTTTAGAATTTCTCCAAGCCACTTTTTGTCCAAAATTAAACTTACGACTCTAAAGCCTTAGTATATAATTTTCTCTGATCTTAACAATACAAATATTTAACAAAATATACTTATCTAGAAACCAAATAGTGTTGTGACTACTAAAAGGGGTTCCCTTTGCCACCCAACTAAAGGCACAACAACTCCCAAAAGGATTTACCATTCTTCACCCCTAGCTAGATCATGATGCTGAGAGAGAGAATCTTCCTTCTTGTTGACAACATTTAGGGATGGAGGTCACTCTCCTCTCCCACAAGAACTTGGTAGATCAATTTTCTCTCCAAGGAAGAGTGCGCAATTAGTGCTTCCTTATTCATTCATCTTCTCTGCAACCCCATTTATCATATTGGTTAGAAAGCATTGCCCAACAATTCTTGTACCCGAAACAAATTCATTTTCCAGTTCTCTTGAGAACCAGAGAATTGTGCATGCTCTCCCTCTTTACAAATGGTCACTAGAACCATTCCCCTTGCATCCTCTCCTCCTCGCTATGATTTTCCTTCCTTTTCTTTCCTTCCTCGACAATATTTCATGGGTCCGATTCCCAATTTTGTGGGCCAGGTCAAGAAGTTTTCATATGGGTACTGATCATCTTGTCATTGGTGATGAGGGAAGACTTCCCAACTACCGGCTTGACTAGTAATTAAATTCTACGGGTTAGAGGGGCTACATTTCTGGAGATGCGAAAAAATTAAATCCGTTAGAGTACTAGATGTAGGTAGGGTTACATCTCAACCATTATTAGTTCCCCTCACCATCTCTCTCATGCATCATGATCTACCTTGGTAACCCCTTCAACAGTTATGTAATATCTTCCATTTTATTTAGTAACAAAAATATAGACATTACAACTTTATAACAAAGGTTCATCAATTCCAACATCCACACATGTCAGTGTGCCCATAGTCGTTTAGTAGGCTATAGTTATATTTACAAGATGGAAATTTGGGGTGTTCCGGATAAGGCTGACATGGCACACACTTGGTACAATGGTGTTCAAAAAGTTAGGTCAACTTACGGGAGGCATAAGTGCCTTTCAAGCTGGTGAGAATTGATTTTTGCACCATTGGGAAGGTCTCAATGTATAGAACAATGCCAGTGGGCTGAGAGTTATGATCACAAAGTTTTGACCCAAAAATTGTTGTTTGGGCTGAGAGTTATGATCACAAAGTTTTGACCCCAAAAATTGTTGTTTGATGCCTCAAAATGGCCATGGAAGGTTCTAGTCCCCAAATATCCAAATTGGGACGTGCCATTAAAATGGGCCCTGCAAGTCATTTCCTCTAATTTTTCCAACCATAAAGTACCAAGATAGATGACAAGTTTTATAATGATCTAATATGGATCATCTCAATAAAAATTGACTAGTCTTATAATACCCTAGTTTTGATCCCCATATCAGTGTTACGTATGTATTTGATGAATGGATAAAAGTTGAACAATGTAATATGTGAGATTGTAAATTGAATGATAATATTAAATAAAAAGGTCACAAGTTGCAAAAGGAGAAGGACAAAATTATGGGGGGCTATGAATCCACAACAAGGGAAAGAGAGGGGACTTAGGGGGCTAAATAAAAATAATGTTATTTTATTGATAAGCCTAAGTCCTTAACCTTTCTTAGTTAGTATTCCTTATTCATTGGGATTAGTGATAAAAGAGGAAAAACATGTGCTTTCCTTGAAGACATGTGGGTTCCCACTTATATGCAATTTTACCTATACATTTTTAAGCCATGCATGGGAGAAAGAGTTTGAAGGTTTGGAGGAGAGTTTGAATGTTTTTCAAGTGCAGTTTGAATTAATGAAGAGTCTAAATTATCATGGGTTTGGAGTACTAGGAATTCAAGTGATGAATTCATTCGAACTACCACTCCATTTTGAATCTTCATGTTGTTAAGTTATCATTCGATGGTGAAACTCAAGTTATCAAACTTGGGAGAGCTCAAATTTCCACCCTGTTGGGGAAATTAGAGAGAGTTACTCCCTGATCTAGAATGACAATAGACGTAGTATAAATAGGTTATGGAAAGCTACAACCATGAATTATGAGAGAATTGTGACTATATGGAATGATAATTGTTGTCCTTGAGGAATTTCACTACAACTGGAAGTCCCTAGAATCCTAGAAATGAGATTTCATGGCTAGATTATGTTGGATACTTGGAGGGAAATGGTGTAATACCCCCAGTCCGAACCCTAATTGCAAATGTACGTATTTTTTATAGGTTGGTGAGATAGGATATTATGGGCCAAAGTGCTTGTGTGATTATGAGGCCAGAGAACCTAGATGCTAAAAGGCAAGCGAGCCTATCATTGTAATATGTAATAACTCATATTATTAATAAAATACATCATTTTTGTAGACCAAGTCAGACGAAAGAGTATGGTGGGTTAGGACTCCACGGGGGGGGAAGGAGGATAAGGGCTTAGGAAAAAGGAGTTAAGATAAGGGAATAATATAAAATATTATTCCTAAATTCCTAAGTCTTATAATATTATGTTATCGTAAGTTCCCAGGGGAAGGGAACATATTGCAAATGGGGAACATGTTAGTTCCTTGTGTGCCAAGTGTCAAGTTAGACACATGCATATGTAATATGGGGATTTAGTGTAATTCCCATCATTATTACCATTCATTTAGTTCATTCACTCTATCTTTATTTCCATGGCTAGAGAGTGGAGCTATGGAGCTTGGGGAGACCCTATAAATCCTTGGTGGTTTAGGTTTGAAGAAGCAGGTTGTCAATCCTGTGAGATTTCGGGTTGAAGAAATAGGTTGTTATGCCTATGAGCATGGGTGGAAGAGGTAGGTTGTCAGACCTATGAGCTTCCTTGATTTCCAAATGCCATAGCACTCAAAGAATTCATATTTTTCCTATTGTAAAAGCCTCGGAATGGAAGTGGGGCAGACAAAGGACTGTTGAGTAGAGAAGGGGCACACTTCTTGGGGTGGGTCAGGATGTGGGGTGGAACTATGGCTAGGATTGGTGCCATTAGAATCTCCCGTTTTGTCAAGAATTGTAGGTCCTTAGTGGGATTGGTGAGAGAAGATTTTCCCTAGTGGATTATAAGCCCTAACTCAAGGGTGACCCATTGCTGAGATTTTATGAGCAGTGCATTCTATGGCTAGGATGAAATTCTGAGGTCTGCACGCAGCTGGTGTTTTTACATCAACAAATAAGTGTTCTTCTGATGTGTATTATTCAACTGTGTAATGTGTATATTTATGTTAATTACATGGTGTTGTAATTATATTTGAATGATGTTTACTGTGTATAATGTATTTAATTGTGTTTGTTGCAATTATACATAATCTATGCATAGTTGTCTTTGATGTAGAACTGCATATTTGATCATATGCATGGTATTTTTATGAACTAAATGTTATCAGAGAGTTGAAATTTTGGTGTGGAATAGCCCGAATTGAAGCTAGGGATGATACAAAGTGGTTCCAGAGTGATTTTTTGACATTAATCCTACATGGGCCGAGCTAATAGAGTGTTGAAGACAAAATTTAGATAAATTTAATCTTTGGAGTATGACTGCAATTGTTTGAAAAAATTATTGCAATGAAATTGGGGAAAATTTCACGGGTAAATTACACGAATCAAGAACAGGAATTAAAAAATCCTTAATTTAAATATTTAATTGGGTATTCACGGGCCCGTAGATGGTAGAATCTCAAATTTGCAGAGGACCCATGGTGGAATTGGGTGTAACTGTGCGAAATTGGAAAATAGCCCCAAATCTTATAGTTAAATTGTGTAGAATTCAATGTGAAGGATGTTGAATTCCATGTGTAGATGTTCAAATTTCCACTCAAATGGTGTAAATTGGTAGTATTTCCCATAACTAAAGGGTTCTAATGGTTCCCGAGGAAAGAATTGTGAAATTGGGTGTTTTTGAAAAATTGAGAAAATTTTGAGTTATGGCAAATTAAATATTTTTTGTATTTTTTTGTATGTTAACATTAGCATGACATGGGGGCCATGTGTAAGATGATGTGGCAGAGACATGACATGTATTTCCACAGTGTAAGGGCCACAGTGGCAGGTACATGGTGGCAGGTGTGGCAAAGGTGGCAGGTGAGTGGTCGATAGGCGGTAGACGACGTGGATTTGGGCCCGCAGAACCCTGATGCAGGGGGGTCCCCTAGTGGTTTTTAAAAAAACTAGGGGGGGTTACAATTCACTAGAGGCCACCACATCACAAACCAAAATCTGACATTATTTTATTGTTGACCAGCCCTTTTGTTAACGGTTGATAGTTAGGGGGGGGATGCAACAATGGTCGTTGATCACAATCGCAATCGTTGATCGGCGCCCAAACCTCCACCATTCGATCAAACAGGACTTCAAGTCTGCACACTGGTGAAATGGGCGTGGGATGGGGCTCTCCCATCCCGGTGACCCAATGATCATATTCCACATATGGAGTCGGGGTCGTAGGGCCCAAAAGGTAAGGTAATGTGTGCCATAAGGTGAAGGAAACATAGATGAAGGAGAGGGAAGAAGTGGAAAAGGTCGATGAGGCAAGGACAAGTGGTAAAGGAGGTTGACATGGAGCCACCTCAAGGTGCCAGGTGAACTGGGGATGCCACGTCAGCATCCCAATCAGCACAAGGCAGCTAATATTATCATAAATTAGTGAAAATTGTCAGAAAATTACAGTGTTTTCCAGGTTCTAATATTACAAGGCATTTTTTAGGCCCTAAATAGTGTTTTTAGGACTTTTAATTCTCAAGTCTACAAATTAAATCAAATATCTCATAGAGATATTTCCAACGAGTTAAATTGTTTGTAAAACAAAGCTCATATACGGGAGTTACAGGCTAAACAGTGCAAGGTAGAAATTTTGGTACTAGTTTACTCTGGAGGACATAACTTCCTTCTCAGATGTCAGATTGGGGAACATGAGTATTCTACATAAATATCTTGAGCCATAGAAGAAATCCATGGAGTTAAATTAAAATTATGGGTACCTAAAAGTGCAATGGAGGACATAGAAAGCACCTGTAATGTTCAGGGATAAAAAAATAAATTGGCCTAAAACTTCAACAAGTTGTATCTAGCATCTTAGAGCTCAGCTCAGATGAAGATCAAACTTGGTCAAGTTGTCCAAAAAATGGTCATGAAGAACCCAGTTGAGGTCTTTTCAAAAATTAAAAGGAGCTATTGTAAAAGATGTAGGGACATAGCCAAAAGTGCACTTGGTTGAAATGGTGTAACTAAGCATTTGGTTTCTTTAAGAATTTGTTGGATCACATATTTGGGTTCAATGAGAAAGATGGAAGACCCCTAACGCAATCCTTGTTTGGGGAAAG
The DNA here is from genome assembly GCA_010110895.2 of Picea sitchensis. Lineage (NCBI taxonomy): Eukaryota > Viridiplantae > Streptophyta > Pinopsida > Pinales > Pinaceae > Picea > Picea sitchensis. The sequence continues at coordinate 15,012 of SNQJ01S0160766.1, forward strand.
AATTCCAGTTGACAATTGTGCATATCATATGTGGATGTTGAGTAGGAAAGCCACCTGCAACATATGATAATGCATGTACAACATGTTCACGTAGAGATGCAAAGCATGGAAATATGGAAGGGTGGTTTTATAGCATATGAAAGATCTTGGATCTGTTTTCAAGGATGAGCAGAGGAACTTGAAGACATAGTGCTATGTCAAGAAATTTACTCATGTTAATTATATTTCTATATGGAATATGGGTGTAAGAGTAGATCATTTGGTGGATGAAGTAGTGAAATTCCATTCACTCTAAAAGATGCCAATGTATAGATAAGGTAGTACAGTGTGGGAATATGTGCTCTAAAAGGGTTGATATGTCAAGATGCTAGTGTTCTAATAAAAATGGAGATATATGTAGATGGAGATAAGGTATATTACCTCCAGGGATCAATTATGTAGTTTTGGAGTAAACCACAATTATTTCTATCAGAAGTGTGTAGTGGAAGCATGGTATGAAGGTCACCACTTCAAAGGTGAAGAAATGAAGGTGCATGTAAGATAAAGAGTGTCGGAAAATGCATAAGTAATGCATTATGTGCATATTGTATCCAAAAGGATGCAATCAGGCTTCAAGGAAGGGTTTTCTATAAATGGAAGAAATATTCTAGGACTAAGTCAACTCCTTGAACATCTTAAGATAATAAAAGAAGGTATCATGAGGTAGATTTCCAATTAATAAGAGTGTATGGAAACACTCTAGGAGGGATGACAATAATATAAGAGGATTGTTGGGTGCAATTAAAAGGTGATGAGTACATTCCCAAAGTAGATTGGGATGATAATCCAAAAGGATTCAAGAATGGAGGTAATTTTCTGAAAGGAAATCAATAAGGAACCATGAAGAAGAAAATGATTATATGGTCGTCATGGAAGGAAAAAGTGACAGAGCCTAAAGAGAACCCATATCAAGTGGAAAGGATCCATTGGAGTTACTCCAGGAGGCTGGAAGCACCATTGGATTTCATGATGTCAGGTAAAGGTAATGTTGATTACTCCAAGGTGATCGTTATGAATCCAGAAGGACAAGAGGTCATATGCGCATAATTGTAGTGTGCAGGAATATTGACTAGGGAAGTCAAGTTGAGGCCCAAATGGGTCAAGAAAGGAGAATTGAATGGTAAAGGCACCACAAGAGATGAAGTGTTCATAGTGGAAATATGAATCAATTTTTTCTAGTAAAGTAAATGGATATTGAAGATCCAAAGTCGATAAGAGAGCATGGTTGGAAATGTAATTTGGTCATGTATGTGTTGGGTCAGAGGGATCCAGGTAATAGATTAATGTTGAAGTTCAATATCAGCATAGTATGTGGTTGGAAATGCAAAATTAGCCAAGATTGGTTGGGCTAGAAAAGTGCTTAAGACAGAACCAATCATGTGCGATGATTTTAGTAAGACTACATAAGGATATAGGAATCCAGTGAGAATTGAGGACATCCATGACTAAAAAAGAAATCGGTACATGAAGAAATAGGTTGCTACAATTGATGTAGCATAAATTAATGCCTTCAAGCATACACAAATTTATTTTAGCATGCGTGAGTTCAAATCTTCCACTTTCACACTTTCATGATCTATTCATGCATACTATTCAATGCACCCTTGCATTGGCTTCATAATTCCCTTTTTCTAAGTCATGCATCCCACCATGGTAAATTATAACATCTAGCCAATGTCTCTACACAACATCCATACACTTCTTATTGCTTTATTAATCATTTGGATACCTTCCTTTTCGACCCGAACACTACACTAAATATATAGTTTTGTGGTGTTCTTCAGTGTTACTAGAAAGGTTGTAGTCCAAACATTAGTTATAAGTAGGAAGTTCATTGGATACTTGTGTGGCACTATAGCCTTTACATATCTAATCATGTCATGGTCTCACCCATGACTAGCTTTACTAGTATTCATTCTTATAACACGGTCATACCCCTTTATTGCTTTGGTTATTAACCCATAACCAACAAATTTATGACATGCCATTATGTCATATGAATGCATACAAAAGATAAAAATATTTTATAATTGTTCCAAGCTTCTATACTTTACCACACCCAATTAGTGGGGAGGGCATTATGTGTGTTGATCTTAAGATAATTTAGGCAATGAAATACCAGCCTTGCCCCATGACCCTCAAACTTTTGTAGGGATTTTTTGGCCTCACAGGTCATTTAAAGAAGTTTTATGTATAACTATAATAAGATTTCAAATACCCTCACCACCTTGCTCAAATATAATTCCTTTAATTGGAATGAGGAGGCTGAAAAGGATTTTTGGGATCTAAAAGATGTTACGTGTACTACCCCAATTATATTCATGGTCGACTTCAATAAGACTTTTGTCTTCGAATGTGATGTTGTTGTATTCCAAGGAATAACGACTTTCATTCAAGAAGAGAGAGATACATTATAGGATAAATATTAGGGACACACACATACTCAAGAAGAGAGAGAGATTTGTGGGAAGGGTATCTGTTGGCCCTTGGTTGTGGAAGAAAGTGAAGGGTAAGGAAAAAGCGTGAAGTGCGAACCGCGCAGAAGACAAGTTGACTGAGATTGGCTTGAAGTGGCCAAAAAGGGCAGAAAAGACAGATCGAAGTAAGAGAAATCAAGTCGTTGGACGAGGAGATTGAGGATGACAGATCAACAAGGAATATGGATCGTGGACAACTTAGAAAGTAGAAAAATCCACCAATGGATGATGTGGATCACCTTGCAGGAAAGAAGGAAAGACAGGTTGGCAAAGTCCTGAACATGCGGGTCAAGTTGACCTAGGGTTTTAGACACTTAGGGTTTTGGTATTTAGGGTTTTGACACCTAGGGTTTTGGCATTTAGGGTTTTGACACCTAGGTTTCGGCCTAAGTTTGTTTGAGAGTCATTTTAATGTATAAATAAAGGTCAAGAGGATTTGAGATGGGGTCAATTATGTGATGATGAGTGATTGTTGTTATTGTGGAGAGCGAAGTATTGTGTTGTGAGAGCAGTCTGTGTTGTAATATCTTCAGCTGGGTGCGAAGATCAACCCTATAGCTAGGTGCACAGGGATGGAAGAGAAGAAGAGAAAGAAAGAGAGATTTGCAAGCTAAGATTGCAGATAGAACTGTATGCTTTCATCTAATATATTATAAAGTGCAGTTATGTGGACGTAGCCCTAGAGAAAGGGTGAACCACATATATCTTGGTGTTATGTGTGATTGTTGTTGATTATCTATGTCATTTGATATGTTGTTATAGTGTTGTTTGGTTAGATCTGAGATATATTGTGCGAAGTAGGATTAAGTCGGTAAAGAATAACTAGATATATGTGTGTGAGTTTCCCTGGATCCACTTTGCATTTCCTCTAGTTGTAGACATTTGTGTCCTGCAACCCCCTATCGCTACTTCAGGTGATACTTCATCTGCTTCGCAGGTGTTTCCGAAAGGGCCAATAGTTAGGGCTTGTTGGTACGTTGTTAGAGCTGAACCCTGGGTCTGCCCCTGTGCCAACAAATGGTTCCATTGTCGAGACCAGGATCTTCTTGAGGGAATGTCAAGGTGGTTTCCATCGAAGACAGAGACCCAGAAGTGGATAGAAGAACAAGAGAGAGACTTTGCCGAAGCACAAAATAAGAACCCTAATCTTAGTACTGAAGACTGGTTGGGGAAATATATCTTTACTGATATACATGATATTTTCTTTAGAGGAATTCATCAGGAGCTATATGAGTGGGTATCTAGATTAGCAGATACCCAGTTCGAAATCAGACTCAGGCCACCTGTGGTTCAGACGTCGGCATTGATCAAGAAGGTCAAGAGATTTAATAACGTTGTGTCAAGAGAAGTAGATCATTGGTTTGATAGCACCATTAGAGGGTACATTACTGAGTTTGTTGTTGACGGAGTAGAGTCATATAGCCAATCTGAGAGATATTTCTTTAAGGGACCTAGAGGAAAAATTTTACACTTTTTGAAGTTGAATATCAAGATGTTATTGCATGAGAAGAACATCTTGAAGATACAGTAATCGGTCGGATCGAAAAAAATATAATGTTCAAGATCTCAGACAGTGACAGCAACATAGAGGTTGGACACAAGTGCAGTGGGAGAGCATTCAAAGAAGTTCCTCTTGAAAACTTGTTTAAGAAAAATTACAGAGATGAAGGATTCTACAGTGGAGAAGAGGCAGATATGACAGACGAAGAGCACTCAGAGTCCGTTGGGGCAGAGGAAGAGAATACTGAAGAACCTTGTCGAGAAGAACTAGAAGCTTCAGGAACTGCGTCAACTATTGAAGTAAGTATTATTACTCCTCATGTTTTTTTAGCAGTGTTAAGTAACCAAAGTAGTCAGAGTTATCAGAGCATTGTTACTAGCAATTTAGTAGATACTCAGCCAAGAAACCTAGGAATATCTATGGCAGATGAAATGAGGCTACCTATCTTTAGAGGAGATGGATCTGAAGATCCTGATCAACACTGGTTTTTATGCGAAGTTGTATGGAGTATTAAGAATGTTATTGATGAAGCAGTTAAGAGAACTCAATTTAGTACTACCTTGAGAGACCACGCATTGAGCTGGTACATGAATTTTGTTAAAGGAATTGCACAGCCTAAACCATTGAACAAGATCAAGAATGCATTGAGTGCAGAATTCAAGAAACCCAACTCGAAGTCATAATGCATTACAGAACTGAAAGAAATCAAACAGAGAGTAGTTGAACCTATTTGGGAGTTTGATCAAAGGTTTAAGACCTTGACAGGTTGTTTGAGTTTTCAGATCCCAAATGAGTAGAACAAGGAATTGTTCATTGTTTCCCTCCTACCGCATATCAGAGTTCCTCTGATGCAATAGAAGATTGCTTCACAAGCTAAGGCATTAGAKATCGCCATGAAACTASAATCATCCCCTATGGGAGAATCCATCTCAGGTATGAGTCAAATTTTGAGTCAGCTAACTAGCTTATCTCTGCAAGTCGAAGATATGAAAAAGGATAAGGGAAAAGATAAAAGACAATACATATGGTGTATCAGATGCAAATCAGAGGGCCATGACAAGCAACATTGTCCTCTATTTCATGAGTACTTGGCTTCTGGAGCCCCGAGCCCTTCGAAGCAAGTTACCCTACCTTGGTGTGAGGTATGTAGAAATAGACATCGCCATGGTGAATGCTATTACATGCAAAAATATGGCCAGACACCTACAAACCTTTAATGCACATTCTCTAAATCTATGGGGCATGATGAGAAAGATTGTAGGGATTATGACCTCTTGCATGAAATATCAAGAGACACATACAGAATTCAAGGTGAAGTATAGCAAGAAGGAAATACTACGTAGTATAACTCCCCAGGAAGAGGAAACTCCAACCCTCGCGGTGGAGTCAGAGGAAGAGGAGGAGGAGGAGGCATGGGTCAAGGTAGAGGACAGAACATTTGTTATAATCGCACACAACTAGGAGACTTCACAAGGGACTGTCATAACCCTTGTACCACTTGCAGCTACTGCAACTCATTTGAACATGTTATTGAAGATTGTCATGTGTTGTTAGCCAAACTTTAGGAGAGACAAGGAGGAAACCCACAAGTACAATTGATCTCAACGGAACCTTGTGGAGTGGATCCTAGATTTGTTGTTATCACTAGAGGAGGCACTGCTACAGGATAAGACAAGATGACTCCAGCAAAGACTACAGAAGAATCAGGGGTCAGAAGAACTTCAAAGAAGACACCTGAGTTTGATCCGAGGAAAGAAAAGAAAATATTTGAAGAGGCAAGAAGAGAATTTGGAGGAGATCAGGTTTCTTCATCAAAAGAACAACCAAAAGTGAGATAATGTGGGATACCTATGGAATTCGATCAGTCTGCATCATCGAGAGAAGGAAAAGAGGTAAGCAAGCTTGTTAGTTTCTTGTATACGTTCATTGAATTGATTAAGGATGAAAGAGCCATACAAGAACTACAACACTTGATCCGACAGTATGAACCAGGAAAGGTAGACCCTCTATTGAATAGAGAAGTACATCAAGTATCCAAAAAGAGAAGGACAAATAAGGAACTACACCTTAATGCTCAGATTGGAGATTATGATCTGGATTATGTTGTCCTCGAATTAGGGTCAGAGATCAATGTTATGACAAAGCAGACCTAGGCACTGATGGGAAAACAGAAGCTAATTTACTACCCTATCAGGATTAGGATGGCTAATAAGCGGCCAGTAAGCCCCTTTGGAATACTGGAGCATGCCCCTGTGGACATCGATGGGGTAAGAACATTTGTGGACTTCAAGGTGATTGACATAGTTGATGATAGTTGTCCCTATCCTGCGATGTTAGGGATTGATTGGGATTTCAATAATTCTACTGTGGTTGACTTAAAGAGAAGGAGAATGACATTCGAAGGTGATGGCCTTAGGTTCATTGCACCTGATCCTAATGAAGGTCGAAGATACAAAAAACCCATCAGAGAAGAAGATCGTGCTTATGAGCTAGAGAATATATATAAATTGACAACAAGACAGCACGACTACATTAATCCTACAATAGATGGGAATTTAAGGTGGCAAAGAGATAGCGCATGCTCATCAGACTTAGAAGAATCATTGGAGAAC
>SNQJ01S0160767.1:0-12422 GCA_010110895.2 Picea sitchensis
TTCAACTCTCTCTTGATATTGGAGGATTTTATCTTCCTCTTGGAGGTTTATCCCTCCCTTTACATTTGGAAGCTGTAGCTACCTTTGGAAGTCATTACTTCCCTTGAACAATAACTATTGATTATTTCTCATATATTGTGCATTGTGTATTATGGTGCATTGGTGTAACTCTTATACTATTGTTCATTGCTCTTTGGATATAGTTGAATGGTTTAAGTATAAGTTGAAAAAGGTTTTAAATTGTAATTGATACAGATATGATGAATTATATGCACCATTGATATGTCCACACATATCCACTTTATCTTCTTGTAATGAAAAATATCCAAATAAATTTTGGATGAAAATTTGAAAATCGCGCGGTCGTTTCCAGAAAAATGCTGAAATTTTGTTGATTTTGAAATGATTGTAACTTCACTTTCCTGACTCCATTTTGGATGATTTTTTTTTGAAATTGGATATTTTCCGGAGAGGAATTCGAATATCCAATTTGTTTTTGCAAATTGTGATCATAAAATATCAGAATGGCATCTGATGTGCGCGACTCCCTTTTTGTCTCCTGACATGCATGCATGGTGCATGCAAAAGTGTCTACATGTGACTCTTGAGATGCATTCCATATATCTTCTACATGAATTTCAGAAAATAAATCTGAAATGGAGTAGACATCATCTTCAATTATTGGAATACAAATTTTTGTAGATACTTGTGTAGAAGGCTCTTCAAACTGAGATGATTTATCTTTCAGTGGATTTTCTACATTCTCTATCTGTTCAACCTCCTACATGAAATCTTTACAATCTTATTTATTCCCAAATAAAACCTTTAATCTAGTCCATAATTCTTTTGGAGTTAAGTCTTGTGTGACACCCAAATATAACCTTTAATCTAGTCCATAATTCTTTTGGAGTTAAGTCTTGTGTGACACCACACATACTTGGTGGAGAATTTATGGAGAAATAGACACATACGTGATAAACTTCTATGTATTATTCAAGTTTTGAGAAAGTCATTTTCCTCATCGGTGGAATCAAGATCCACTTACATTGCCATAGCTATTTGGTACAAGCCTCTGCATGTGTTACAAAAATAAATATTTTTGGCTTCCATTCCAAATAGTTGTGAGGTGTGAGAAGTATTGTTGGTGAGCAAAACATAGATTCCATCTTTATGTGTTCTTCAATCTTCGGTACATGCAAAAAAAATGGGTGTATCTTTTGCTTAGCATTCTCATCGGCTCTGATACCACATGTAATGTGTTGGAAATTTCACTTATCAGATATAGCTAAACAATAATACACACATTTGCAGAGAAAATTGTAGAAGGAAGAACAAGGAGAGAAAGAAGGGAAGAAATCTCATTAACCGTATTCCACACACTCAAAGAGTGAATAATTTTTAATAGATAGGATGTATGAGTAAATAATGAGCCATACAGGTCTAGAGTGATATGGACACACACCAAAGAATTACTTCTGAGTGAAATGTCACCTATTCTAGTCTCAGTAAATACGGAAGAATCACACCTAGTTGAGTTAACTAGTCAACTAGTCTTCGCTTAACTGAATCAACAAAGAGTAGTGAGGAGTTAACTAGGGAATCAAGGCTTACTGTGACACTCTAGTGATGGTACCAAGGCAATTTCAAATTAGCATGGTGATGATCCCAATGTTGCATGGTGATTATCCTAATGCAACATCTAAACTCAATTCAACTAGTCAAATAAAGTGAACTGAAAGATAGCCTCCGTGGATTATTCTCCCTAAAATATAGAAGAATGGATAATGACTAATTATGACTAATAAACAAATAAAGACCTTTAGGAAATAAAATCCTAGGTGTGTGTGAAGTAACTCCAACAACAATGAGTACATGTAGGTTTCTCCTTCTTTATTATATTAGTTTTCTTTCCTAACTTCTCTTTACCCTTGCCTTTAAAGTTTCCTTCAAGAGATTTAAATGGTTTTACAAAATCAACATTTACATTCTTTCCTCTAGATTCAAGATGAGTCGCTTGCACACACACCTCATCTAAACTTGTAGGATTAAACATAAGAATGGTATGTCATAAATAACTATGAAAACCACCTATATACTTAAGAAATATCTCTTGAGTATCCAATGATATTCCCAACAACAAAGGCTTTTTGTGAAACTCCTGTGTATAACTTTTAACAATTTGTCCTTTTAACTATCTAAAGTTCTTCCATGATACAATAGCTTGTTGCATGTAAGCTAGAGGATAAAATTGCTTTCGTAAAGCGGATGTAAAATCAATCCATGAAGAGAGAGTCTTACAAAATTTCTTAAGATCCTGTTTTGTTCTGTTTTCCCACCAAACAATGATGGTTCCTCCCATCTTGAGACTAGCAAGTTGGATCATAGTCTCGTCATCTACGATTCTCTGTATCCTGCAATACACTTCAATTTGTCTTATCCAATTATCTAACTTTTTCTGCATTTAGTTCTCCATCATACAAAGGAAACTCAAACTTAACATCAAGTTTTAACAAGGGCATATTATAATTATGCTTATGTGTTTGTTTTTGTATGGTAGATGTTGTAGAATGAGAACTAGCATTTGGCGTAGAACTGGAAGAAGAAGGAGAAGATGACGGTGAAGGTGGCGTAGGAGGAGGCTTTGAAGTCTCTCCTTTCCCTTAACTTTTAACCTTCATTAAGATCTCTCCCAAGGTTGGTTTCTTTCTCTCCAAGAAATCCTCATACAACACTTTAACCATTTTAGACATGGAGAAAAGTGCATCTTCTAGTTTCTTGGTTCATGGAGAAAGATCTCCTTGTGAAGTCATTATTTTCTTCCTCAACAATCATTCTATTTTAGGAATGAACTCAGCCAATGATCCTTTTCCTCTCTGAGATTTGGATCTTGTAAGAATCCACCCTGCACTTGTTAAACCTTCCAAAACAACCAAAGCTCTGATACCAAAATACTTGATCCAAAAATGGAAGGAATAATAAACAATTGTCTTATTTAGATGCTTAACGTTGTTTAAAGAGTTCATATATTAATTAATCATGTTGTAAAAACATAGATATGAACAACAACAAAAGAGATAAAGACAATAAGAGCTTGATAACGGAGTTCACCAATGAGTGGCTATGTCTTCGGGGTCACTTCCAAGTGGAGGACCTCTTTATTGATCTTCAAATGCTCAAGTTCTTTACAATGGCTCCTTGCTGTTACATAACATGATTCAGATCTATTATGAAAGACCTCCTTTCTCAGACTCGTGCATGCCTCATCAAAATCCTCTCACAAACATGACAAAAAGGCCTCTCAAAACATGAGAATAATGCCAAAATACAAACTGCTCCTTCAAATCCCTGCATCCAAAAAGTCCCCTCCCACAAGCTTCAAAAATCTTGGTTTTATAGTTTTCATGCTCATATGAGGAAGCCCATTCCCCCTGAAGATATGGGCTTTTTCTGGGATCAAATCCGCCTCCAAATGGCTAAGATATCCTCAAAAAACCAATTCTGGTCCAAAAATCAGGAAAAAATTAATACTGTATAGTTAAAAATCCACTTTTAATAAAAAATACATAGAGTATCCCCCTTGGGCTATGCGCGTGCCCCCTTTACATGGTCATAATCACACCATATGGCCAAGTTCCATCCCTTTGGGCTATGTGCTAGCCTTAAATAGGCTCCAAATCCTGTTTACATGGTGCATTCCATGGAACCTACGGCCTAAAGATGAAATGTGTGCACCCTTCAAGGGATATCCCCTGGTCTTTTGAGATCTCTGAAAACTGAGGGTGGAAAGGTAGAGGCACTGGTGGTTATGGTTCACACCCATGTGGTTACATGCATTCTAAAAAATTACCATGGGCTTCTTGGGTGGTTATGCTAGGCCCCACACCTCAGGTTCTATGTTGTAACAAAATGACCACGGGTTGGGGCTTAGCCCCAACCCTCTCCTCCGTGCCATATTCATATATTAAAGTTTAAATAATTTTAAACTTGTTTCATATAACAAGACTCATGTGGGCACATTGGTGTTTGGAACTTTCCCAAAGTGCTTGGACTGTGATGGGTGGTTGTGGGTTCAAAATCCATGGACCCACCAAACATTTTTAGAACATGCCACTTAGACTGTTGACTGGGTGCCACATGGCACCACCACATTTGTCCGAATATTGACAAGTGTCACATGCCACGTGTCCAAATCTGATTTGATCTATCATCTGCCAAGTCAACTTCTTCCACTTGTCTTTGCCACATCAACATCATGAGGTGTCTATGGTTATGTCATGTTGACATCAGCATTGAATTTTTGCTAGTTTGACCTTTGACTTTTTAGCTATTTGAGAATCTGATCATAGTACTATATCTCTCGCATACGGATCCCATTTAAGAAAGTAAATATATGGCCGAAATCATCACAACGAGTCGGTTGCAATGGAATTGGTTTCATCCAATTATAAGAACTTTTCATTTTTATCATTTTCTAGACCTTAGGAGCCTCCTGGATCATCTACTCAGGTCTCATTCTCTTCATACTCTCATATATATCCACCTCTATCATGACCTCGATGAGGCTTATCATATGATTTCTTCGCATCAAGCTCATGGACTTTGACTCATTTCCCATCAGGATGTTCCTCATATTATCCACTCTCTTCTTTACCTTCCTTTCTATGCCTTGCATGCACAACCCTCCTATCTTGTTCCTTCTATCAGAAGGAAACCTAGGTCCATTCTGGGTATGCAAGACCCTATGGTACTTTGGGATGACCTTCTGTAGCTAGACCATGCTTCTATTTATGGGGTTGGTTGAGGGTTCAACCACATGTCCTTTTCTTATTAATTATTCTTTTATCGTGTTCACATTCTTTCCTCTAATGATATCATGGCTACTAATTTCAAGGCTTCACCCCCATAGTCATTTATTTTGCAATTGATCAATAATACATTTACTTTGTTCTCATGCCACAACATGGTAATCACAATTAATGATTAATTACAATTTGGGGGAAACATGGGTGTTACATGTGACACATGATCCATATTTTATGAGTATAATGAAATGAATACAGATTATTAAAATATGATTAACACAGAATAACAAAGATACAATAAAATTGGTTTTCTATTCAATAAGGAAATAAGCTAAAACTGTAAAATGCAGTGGAAAACAAGCTTGTTGGAATGGTGGCGGCTTATCTCTAAGAAGAGATGTGACGGTTGCACTCATTCGCAAGAAGATGATTACAATGAGGATATGAAGGCATTTTTGCAATAAACAGGAATGCAAAAAACCCTAGACATCCAAAAACCTAACCCTGGGAGATGAAGGGCCAAAAGTCATGTGGGCCCCGTTTGGGTAAGTTAGTACATCAACTTCCCGGGGTCATAAATTCTGCATACGATCTGTGTTTTAGGCGCACGATATCCTGTTGGAAAGGTCTATCTGAGGAATACATAAATTTTCATGATCCATCAAAGGGAAGTTTTAACTGTGGAGAGCCCTAAAAACATTGTTTAGGGCCTCAAAACAGCCCCGCAAGTCAGGGACCCAAAAATTAGAAACAAAACTGCCAAACTAGAAAAATGTCAGAATGAACAAGTTAGAATAGGTGGGAGGCTACCAAAGTCCATATGGATCAATATCCCCCCCTTAGGAAGCAATGATATCCATTTCATTGAGTCCCCCCTTCATATGAGGAAATTTCTGCTGAATTTGGCTCCGGGTGAGCCACTTGCCTTGGTGCAGGAGCTGCCCCGCTTTGACAACTCGATAAAGCTAGATCCTTTGTTGTTGGGTGCCCTTGATTTGTGTGTCCGCAATATGATCATGATATTCTTGTTCCATGTAGTCAGTGTTGAGATCTGTTGGTGTCAACTACTCTGCTATCTCTGAGGTGTCCAATAATGGTGGGAAATATGGCTAGAGGAAATCCACGTTGAAGTCAGGGTGCAGGCCAAGGAAAGGGGGAATGTTAAGTGCAAAAGAATTGTCACCCACAACCTTAGTGATGGTGTATGGCCCATACCGGAGTGGCCAAATCTTCCGATGGGGCCCTATTTCTGCAGGTGAAACCAAAATTTGTCGCCCACCTGAAACTTATGTGGCACCGAATGTTGATCATGGTGTTGCTTGTACTTGGCATTAGAATTATGTAAAATATCTTGAATCTATTGGCAGATGTGATGTATCCTCTCAATGAATCAAGTGGATTTGTTAGCTTCTGGTGGAGCAGGAAATGAGTCGACCAAGATGTTCGCCAGGGGTAGTGCAATATCCATGGGGCCCAATGGTTGGAATCTCAACCCCACATAAAAGGGGTTGTGGCCAGTTGAGCTATGCAAGCCTCAATTGTAGATATGTTGGGCATAGGGAAGACTTTCATCCGATGTGAGGGGGTGCTTGGAATTGTACATGCACAGGATATGTACGATAATCCAATTGAGGACCTCAGTTTTACCATCTGTCTGGGGGTGGAAGGCAGTGGATTTGGTGAGCTTGGTATCCATCAATAACCAAAGGCTCGACCAGAATGTGCTGAGGAACAAACTGTTCCAATTTGAGACAATGGTTTGTGGGATCCCAAAGTGTACCCACATGCATTCAGATAAGATCTTGGAAGTGGCCTCTATAGTGATGCTCTTCTTGCAAGTGGCCAATATCGCCATCTTGGAAAAATGACAGATAACCACAAAAACATAGTCATTGCCCTTCTTGGTGGATGGGAGGCCTGACATGTAGTTCATTGACATGGATTCACATGGATTTTTAGGAGTAGGAAGAGGGGTGTACAGGACCTATTTCTTAGTGGTCAATTTGGCAATAGTGTAGGCGGTGCATGACCTAATATACTTGTCGAAATACTGTCAAAGTTTTGGCTAGTAGAAATGTTTTTGCACCACTACCACTATAGTTTCAATGCTAGAGTGTCATGCCACTCAATTGTAGTGATCTTCCCAAATAAGCTTCATTTTCTCTCTTAATGGAATGCAGAGATAGCCTAGATAGCACAACAACCCATCCTGAATATGGAAATTAGTGACCACTGAGTTTTCTCCCAACATTTGGTAGGTGGTGTAGAAGTCAGTGTCTGTCTCATAGAGGTGGGGTCATCCAAAGGTCTCATGGCCGCAAGAGTCTAGTAGCGTGGTGCATGCCACGACTAGAGGTTGGTTGAGGCAATCAACAACTTCGTTGGTACTTCCTGTTTTATACTTGATGTTGAGGTGGAATTGATGTAAGTATGTGGACCACTTCTAATGGTGGTCATTCTAAAATTTTCCTTGGGTCTACATGAACTAGAGTGGCTTGTGATCAATGTGGATGACTGTCTCCTTCCCCAGAATGCAATGTCTCCATTGGTGGAAGTCTTGCACAATGGAGTAAATTTATTTTTCATAAGTAGGGTACTTACAAACAACATATGATAGTTTCTCACTATGATACGCCATGGGATGACCGTGTTGAGTGAGAACGACACCCACAACATAGTCTGAAGCATATGTCTCGATCTCAAAGGGATGTTGTAGGTCTGGTAATGAAAGTACTAGGGATGAGCACAAACTTTTCTTCAATTCATCGAAGGCTTGTAGTCGGGATAGGCCCCACACAATTTTTTCATTACCACCACCCTTGGTTACTTGGATGAGGGCCCATGCGATATGCGAGAATCCCAACATGAACCTACGATAGAAATTGGTGAGGCCCAAGAAGCTCCGAAGCTCAGTGAGTGTGGTTAGGACTGGCCAATCATAGATGACCTAGATATTGGATATATCCACATGCACACCATGATGATCAACAATGTATCCTAAGTAATGGACCTTGTCCATGCCGAAGGAATTTTTTTCCAATTTTTCATATAGTTTGTGTTGCAGCAAGGTGTGCAAAACCTGTTGAATACGTTGCAAGTGTTCCACCCAAGTCTTGTTGTAGATGAGCATGTCATCCAGATACACCACTACAAAAGTACTGGTGAAGGTTGCAGGATATCATCCATCATCCTCATAAAAGTTGTTGGAGCATTTTTTAAACCAAAGGGCATGACCGACCATTCAAAAAGACCTGATTTTGACTTGAAGGCAGTATTCCATACATCTGTATGTTCTATTGTGACCTGGTGGTAGCCAAACTTCAAATAAATATTACTAAAGTATTTGTCCCCTATGAGCTGATCAAGGAGGTCATTGATTTGGGGAATCAAGTACCGATTCTGGACTGTGATTTTATTCAGGGCCTAGTAATTAATGAAGATTCGTCAGGTCCTGTCTTTCTTCTACACCAGTAGGATTGGGCTCCTACAAGACAATGCGATGGGATGGATGTACCCCTTGTGGAGTAGTTCTTGGATCTTCCTCTTGATATCCTCATTTTCTAATAGAGACCAATGGTATACCAACCCATTGGGTAGCAGTGTTCCTAGGGTCAAATTGATGCAGTGCTTGACCTGGCAGTGAAAAGGTACCTAGGTAGGAGAGGATAAGATATTTGAGTATTCTTCTATGACCTTATCCACTTGTTTTTTTTGTGTGGAGAGATCAGTCGCTGAGGCCCTAGATGTGGCTGCAATATTTCCCTTACACTGAGAGCGAATCATGAAGAAGACAAATTTCCTGGTCTAAAATATGACCTTGTTGCATTGCTTGGAAGAGATCAAGGAAATAGCAATAAGCGGGACTACCTTGGGTATCCTATAAAATTTCCTATTCAAAGTAATAATAACACTACGAGGCCTAGACACATATACAACATGACATTTCAATAAATAAGGTTGGCCCAAAAGAACATTACAAACTTTGAGAGGAGAAACATCACACAATACCTCATCTTTGAAGGGCTTGATGTCATACGATGGTCGAAACTATTAGCTGGCATTGAGATCGCTTCCTTGGCAGATCCTCCCAATGGTGTACGGTTGTGGGTTCGGTGTTGTTGGCAGGGCCAGCCATTTGATGACCTCTACTGAGATGAGGCTATTCTGGCTACCACTATCAACGATGAAGTGCAACAAGGTGCCTTTTACCCACATCTATGAATCGAAAATGCGCTGCCCTTCTTCTGGCTCATCTGGTTCACCAGGTTGGAGCTTGGTGGTAGAAATAGTTGCACTAGTTTTCGCGTCAATGATTCATCTTCCCCTTTCTAGTTCTGACTCAGAGTCAGAACCCACATTTGATTCATGGGATTTCACTTCTGCCACTAACGACTTCTTTGAGCAGAAATCAACAGCATTATGCCAAGGGCTCTTATGGAAGTCACACCACTTCCCAGTATCCTTATTTGTCTTTCCAATGTCCTTATTTTCTTGCGACTTCGACTGGATGTCCTGATATTGTCCATATTTTCTCTGTCCTTTTTTCTGTAGGTTGTGGTGGTCCTTTCCTTGTTTTTGTTGTGAGGGGTTCCCAAGCCCAATTTGTCGTGTCTTTTGTTTGAGTTTCTGCTCGATTTTTACGACATATTGATAGGTCGTGCCCAAGGACGAGATGTCTAGAAATTCCTTTTCGGTTTGGATGTATCTATGCAGAGCACCATGATACTTGAGAACCATGTGTCACTCTAAATATTTGATACACAGCTTAGTGTGCAGGGTATGGAAGATATTTGTGAAATCTGACACTGTTTGGTCTCTTTCTTGCTATAGTGTGGTCCATTTGGTATATAAGTCATCATAACTTCCGACGGGGTAGTATTGTTCCTTAATAGCATCCCTGAAGGATTCCTAGGTGATCGTGACTATAAATAATGAGGTTTCCTCTATTTCCTTTTGCTCACAGAAATTTTCCCACCAATCTTTGACATGGGGAATGACTTTGAGGAGCACAAAAGTATTTTTTTCTCTATTTAAAAAGTTATGGATAGAAAAATGCCCTTCTAGTAGATTCAACCACTTGTCTACAACATGTGTGTCTATATGACCTTCAAATATAGGAATATTGAAGTTCATTTGTACCTTGAAGGGGGCGACACCTCCGCTCGAGGAAGATGTGTCGCATGTTGGTAGCCACATAAGGATTTGCACAAAACTATCCTTCATCTCGTTCCTTTTTTGTGTGAGGGATTCCTCAATAAAAAATTTGAAAGGATCTCATGTCCCGTCATCTTTCTTTTCCCCTTCCATGAGAGGTTATTGGGAGTGCGAGAGCTTTTGTCCTCAAGAGAAACAAGCTCGAGACCCAATTCTTTGTACCCTGACCTCGTTGGGGACATGCATTTAAACAACCATGAGCAGACCGCTCTAATACCATTGATCCAGATTTTATGAGTAGAACGAAATGAATACAGATTATTAAAATATGCTTAACACAAAATAACAGAGATACAATAAAACTGGTTTTCTATTCAATAAGGAAATAAGCTGAAACTGTAAAATGCAGCAGAAAACAAGATTGTTGGAATGGTGGCAACTTATCTCTAAGAAGAGGTGTGACGGTTATGCTCATTCGCAAGAATATGATCACAATGAGGCTCTTAATGCCTTTTTACAATAAACATGAATGTCAAAAACCCTAGACATCCAAAAACCTAACCCTAATAGATGAAGCACCAAAAGTCATGTGGGCCCCATTTGGGTAAGTTAGTACATCAACTTCCCAGGGTTGTAAATTTTTCATACGATATCCATTTTAGGCACACGACAGCCCATTGAAAAGGTCTATCCAAGGAATACACATGTTTTTTACTGTGGCGAGCCCGAAAAACATTGTTTAGAGCCTCAAAACGACCCTACAAGTCAAGGACCTGAAAATAGGAAAAAAATTGGCAAACTGGAAAACTTCCAAAATGAACCAGTTGGAATAGGTGGGAGGCCGCCAAAATCCATTTGGATCAACAAGAGAATAGGAACCCTCAGATGAGTGAAAAGAAATGGATGAAAAATTATGTGTTCATGGATCTTCACGATTTTTTTTGGTGAATTCCTAGAAATTATGATCGAGTAGCTCGAAAGATTGGTAGAGAAAATAAGAAGGTTTAATGTTGCAACACTAAAGAATTGGACTCTGGAATTGGTGAGACAACTGAATTCAGTAAGTAACCCAACTAATTGAGCAGTTGATTTTTGGTTAGATAGTGTACTAGGGTGTTATGTTACAGAATTTGTCATAGATTGCATTCAATCATACAGTGTTGCAAAAATATTGTTTTTCAAAGGCCCACGCAGGAGGTTCCTAAAATCATTGAATACATGGATAAAAATGTTTCTATTTAAAAATAATGTGATGATAAATAAGTCTGATAGCTAAACGGGCTTTACACACATAGGGGAAGTTGGAGGATGACAACACGAGTGTCATAGAGAATAAAGGAAGAAATGTGACATCAAGGAAGGGACTGAGGGTGTAGGAAGGCAGTACACCAGAGGAATATTATGAATTTGGAGAGCTGCATGAAGGAAGTAGATACAAAAGGAAAAAGATTGGGGTTGGAGAGAGAAGATCCGCACAATGAGCTATAAATACGAGAACCTTGCGCACATGTCTGAATCGTAGAGATACCATACATAGGAAGAGGAGAAGAGGGGTGCCATTCCATTCCGGTAACAAAAGAGTTGGTAAGTCCTACTTAGACAGGATCTTGCATTGAATCCATGGCCCCATGTGCATCACCACAATCAGAGATAAAATTTTAAGACTTGTTGAAATCCATCATAGTTAGGCAAGGAGGATTAAATAATAGCAGTTGGAATAAAGGGAGTAGTACACAAAGTTAAAAATAGAGTCCACCAACACCACCAGGAGGAGGGAATACACAAACCAACATGTTGGGAATAGATAATACACTTAGACTTCCCGAATTCAAAGGAATGGGATGAGAGGATCCAAAACAAAACTTGTTTGTATGTGAAATATTTTGGGCTTCCAAGAATATACAGGACAAGGTGGTGAATATTGCACAGTTAGCAACAACGTTTAGAGGCCATGAGCTAGTATGGTATATGAAGTTACAGGGTATTATGCCTACTAGGTAGGCTAGGACTTTGGCACACATAAAGAAAGCACTACTAAGGAATTCAAGAAGCCAAAGTCAGAATCACAATACATCACTGAACTGAGAGAAATTAAACAAGTACAAACAAATTCAGTATGGGATTTTGATCAACGATTTAAGGATGTTATGCTAAGGTTTACTTTTCAAATTCTATATCAACAACATAAAGAGTGGTTTATTTTAGGACTTCTACACCACATTCGTAGGACAATATTTCAATAAAATATTGCATCGCAACCCGAGGCTCTGGAAATTGTTGGGGCTCAGAAATTCCCTATTTTCATCCACCTTTCCCTTCATCATTCTCCACATTTTATCGCCCCATTAACCTTTCACGATATCATTTCCATAAATATATTTGGGTTTCACCTTATTGTTCTCCACTTTATTCATTTTAGTATTTAAAAGGAATTTGTGATTAAATGTTAGAAAATCAACATGTTTT
>SNQJ01S0160767.1:21404-33100 GCA_010110895.2 Picea sitchensis
CAAGAGAACAATACATCATTGATGCAATTGATTACTTAATCAGGTGGGTGGAAGCAACACAAGTTATTGATTTCACTCCAGAGACTACTATGCAATTTCTATTCGAGAATATAGTCACCAAATTTTGATTCTCGTGCATATTTCTTAGTGATCAAGGTACATGCTTCCTAAACGAAAACATTGCCACGCTAACTGAGTAATTTTAGATTCATCATCAAAAGAGTACACCATATCACCCTCAAGTTAATGACATAGTGGAAGATTTTAATAATATTTTAGAGAATTCTTTGAAAACAATATGCAATTTTGGAATAGATTGTTGGGACTTAGGCATCCCTGCAGTAATATGGGCATACAAAAATACAAGTAAGAATATGACAGGCCAGTCACCTTCCCTGTTGGTCTATGGACAAAAATCAGTGATGCCAATGGAGTTCATTCTACCTAGTCTACACATTGTGGCCATCACTGAGCTTTCAGATACTAGTGCAATAAAGGAGATATTGGTGTAGTTAATTTAGCTTGAGGAGGATTAGTTTCTTGCAGGATTCCATCAACAGGTGCGGAAATCTCGAGAGAAGGCCTGGTACAATTGACACATTAAATCCAAGAAATTTCAAGTCAACAATTTGGTACTACTCTAGGACAACAAGTATCTGCAAAACCTAGAAAAGTTTTTCATGCACTGGTTAGGTCCTTATGTGATCCAACAGATAACCGAGACATGTATTGTATGGTTGGGAACCTTGTATGGACAAATATTGGAAGGAATTGTGAATGGAATTTTGTTGAATCTCTATAGAGATAGTCGACAGTCTGCATAGTAATCATGGCTACGCCAAAACCCCTATATTATAGTAAGTGTACCATAGTAGCAAGAAAAACCCAATAAAAAGTATAAAAAGGAAAGAAAAACAATAAAAAGGTAGTGATAGGAGAAGGCACAAGAGTGTGTGAAATCCCAAGGTATCATAACTTATGTAGATGAAATGATCATCTCACATGAAGATAACATTGTGCCAATTTCAAAGACAGGATAATGTTGGGCCCTTCGTTTTAATAAAATAAGTTGTGAAAGTTATTAAAGAGAAAACCAACCAAGTCAAGAAGGTCAATAAAGGAAACTTGCAACAGAAAGTCATTGGAACATAACACAAACTAAAGCCAACACAAAATTAGTTTTGAGACAATACAGTTACAACATAATCAACAAGAGAAGAGGGCCTATGGGTTCTAAAGGAGAGAAATAAAATGATTGTATTGATTCTCTTTTGTATTGTATTGTATTTTAATGGGTGGGTGTGTAAAATATAGGAGAGAGGAACAAGAAGCAAGAACTAGATATATACTCCATATCTAGAATGTAATTAGTAAGGGAAGAACTTAGACTAATTACTATCAGTTGTAGTATTGTACTTAGATTTACCTACTGATATTTCTATGTTGAGTAGGGTAGATGATTAATGTAAAGTTGTGAATGCTTATTATCCAAGACTTTTGATATAATAGATAGAGAATGGAGATCAAATTTTGAAAATTATCTTGGTTTATAGTAATTTATGTATCTCTGAAATATCATTATGTTGTTGTCTATTATGAATTATATGTCTTTATCACTTCTAGATGTTCTATATAGTTATGTTCTCATGTATCAGTGTATGATGTGTTAAGGATCTGAACTAAGTAATCTATATTGCATTAGAATGGTAACAATATAGATGGGTTATAGATTTGTATACCATTATTCTTACCCTTCCCTTAGTTATTTTTTCTCAATTATGCTTCGGGTGAGACTTATTTCCTTTTGGAGAGATGAAAATGCCAGCGCGCTAGACTACATCGATACCCTTTTGTTGGTAACCTGAAAAGGATCCTGGTCTGGCAACTTTGTGCCAATAGATACAAGCAGGCTTGACTGCACAGTGTAATCATGGAAGGAAAACAAGACACTGTATAGGTTGGCATGAAAATACTATTAAACATAGTCAGGCATGGAAAAGACAGTTGGACGACAGATATGACAGGTCATAAAATCACCATATAAGCATTAAATTAGAAAATCCGTCTAAAATACCAGATAGATCAACAGTATGAAAGGAGGATGATAAGGCATATTTGGAAATTAAGGAGCATTTAATTACCGAGTTACCAACTTCAACACTAGATTGGAAAAGGAAGTTAAGGAAGGATATGATGATCCTACTTGGTACGAATACAAAAAACACTAGGAAGGAAGGAAAATCTCCATCATTGTTGCATGTAAAGCAAGAGTGAACAAAGAAGAGTTCCCTAATCCAACTTACAATGACCCACACATATACAAAGAGTTCATTTACAATTCCAACATAAATAGATAATGGTGCCACTGAGAGTAGGAGGACTGTTTGCAACAGCAAGGAAACAATCAACACAACTCATAGATGAGGAGGTAGAAGACGTGTTCGGACCTTCGATCCTGATGCCACCTAAAATTTTCCACATATATTATTTTCCCCCGTGGAAGGATGACATGCCCTCAATAACCCACGTAGAAAGATGGCATGCCCCTGATAACCTGGGTGGAAGGATGAAATTCCCCCTGTAACAGTACCAGTGAATGCCAAATATCCATTTCCCATAGCACCAGTCCCGAAGGGTGTTAGTCAATATAAGGACATGCTCGGAAAGGTGTCCAACTTGAAATTTATGGACCACAATATCACTAACACACAAAAATTCCCTGAGTTGGACAAGGATCAATATTTATGAATAAAGACCGACCTCGATACAAGAAAAACTCAGGTGAAAGCACAAGAAAGGGCATTAGGCTTGAAGAAATTTGGGATGCTCAAGTTACTCAAAATTTCACATTTCAGACGAAGTAACAAAATCAATGCCTTTGTCAAGGTATTTCTCAATTACGTGCATGGGGGGACTCTTTGGCTAGATCCCCTATTCTCAATTGATACGACACTAATTGTGTGCACCATAGGGTTGAGTAAGATAGGTGAATACCCGTCATTACTATCCCTCAAAATGGGAGTGTGATCCCTCTCCGAGGCCATAAAATAAAAGTATGACACATTCAAAGGAAAATGAGGTATGGATGTGAAGAGCATTAGTGACTAATAGGTCAGGTTCACGAAGCAATTTTTGGCTTGCAAACTATTGCATAAATTTCAAAAGGATGAGGTATTAGCAACACTCATCTTAGCAGTAGATAGATGCAAGGAAGGCATGTAGATGAACTGGGAAACCTTTCTCTTTAACCGATTTTTGCAATACTACACAAAGGCCTATGAGAAGGGCGTGAAATTTCATTATGCCTGGATACTTATTCTTATTGCACTATTCAAATGGAAGGATCCCACATTTTACCAGCGCATGCTTGTTTCAAGTCACAACTCGTTGGCTGCTAGATATGCCAACTTGTGGCACTCCACCATCAAGAGATTAAAAACTAAAACTAACGCCACTTTTTACACATATTTGCAGTTCATCACAAAGTTAGTAGAGACTACATGGCACATCCCAGAGGAAGCAATCACTGCCTATAGGTTTGTTGCATGCTTCATAGTGGGCATGCAACATATATATGTGCAAGCCAAAAAGGATCCTATGTGACAAGTGTTTCCAACCACTTACTAGTTGACAATGGAAGAGGTTCACTGCATCATCGGTGACTGAAAGGATGACTGTAAGAATTCAACCAACAAGCCAGGTTCCTCACAAGAGGATGAAGACCAAGGGAAAAGTGAGTAAGAGGAGTGGACAAATGGTGCGAGAAAGAACCTTGTCCAATCGAAATTCCCTGAAGTGGGCCTAAAAAGAAAATATCAGGATCCATAACAAATAGGAGGGGCACCAGAAAAGACAAGAGGGGAACGAAAGAAAGATAAAGAATAGCACTAGGCCTCATTTTTTATTTTTACCAATGATGATATAGATTGTATTGGATACCTGATTCATGATTCCACCAAATTACTTTGGGAGGAAGTTGCAACAAAGCATGAGGACCAACAAAAGAAGGTCCAAGATCAGTTGGGACTCCTTCAACAACTCTTAGAAACAACATGCATGGTGAAATACCCCAATACATAGGACAACCCATTCACAGGACCAAGGCTAGTAGAGGCCAGTGCACATGCAACTCTAATCTATCCCTAAGGGGAGCATATAACTACACATATTGATGAAGTTGCATTGGAGTTTCCAGCATGTGAATTGCAGGAAAAAATTTCGGCATTGGTACAACTTTGTATCTTTGTCCCCAGATTAGCCATCTAAAGGGTATGTTGGGCCCTTCGTTTTTTGTTTGAAGTTGCACAAGGAGGAATACAATTCCATTTTTGGTCAAACATGATTTGCACAAGCTAAAAAATAGCTGGACAGTGGAGCAAGTAAAGAAACAGAAATCAGTTGCAAAAAGGGACAGTGCAATGCCAGCAAGGCAAAAGAAGTTATGACAGAACAAGAACACGAAAGCATGTGGAGCCCAAAGCCAGAAGATCCCACTCAACCTATATATGAGATGCATATTATTGTAAAAGGGTTGGTTTTTTTTCATTATTATTGGGTGTAGTTGTTTGTCTATAAGGTTTTTTCATAGATGGCATAGAGTACACAGGCAAAGAAAAGATTTTGTCACTGTAACCTTTATACATTTTGGGGAATTGGGTAGATAGATCTCTGTGACATGAGTCCATAGCTAGAAGCTTGTAACAAAGTATTGATTTGTATCTTTGAGATTGTATCTGAGAATCTTTGTTCATAATATGTAAAGGACCTAAAATTTTGAAATTATTGTGTCATTCTATGTGCATGCTTATGAATTGTCTTCTTACAACACTTGTTAATGTTTGATAAGATCAATATGTTGTCTCTATGTACAAATGTTTCCGCAACTTGAGTGTCTATATTTCTAGTATGAACGAGTTGGGATTGGTTATGTGGTTATTTTTTCTTGCGCAAGATCATGGTTATGTGCCAAAGCGTGGGAAGAACTCACATGAGACCTATAGATGAAGGGTGTAGAGGCCAAAATGTGAGAAACACAAAAATAATATCATATGCAGTAGACAAGGCAAAAAAGTTTCCATCGGTCGAACGAATGGAAACCATTTTGGTGCAACGACAAGAATGTGTCGAAGTGGAGAGACTTGGGGACCAAAAAAGGTCCTTCAACAGAGAATTGGACCCAAACAGGAAGAAGTGGTCAGGATTATTGGTGAAATGGCCAATGTACAAGGGAAGATCAAACAAGTTGCAACTGACACAGAGAGAAAAATGTCAAGACTTGGATTCATAGGACATGGAGGAGATCACAAAAAAAGTGGCCACCATGGTCACAGAGGTGGAATTGGCTAAGGTTGTTGAGCAACAGTTCATTGCAAAGTGGAAGAACATGCAACAAGATTGAGTGGCTCGCGATGAGCCAAAGGTGAGTGTTGGGGTTATATTGGAAAAGAAGTTATGGATTTAATTTTGGAGAAAAACTTAAGTATGAATAAATTGTATTGAAGGAATAAAGTGTGCAGAAGGTAGAAAGGGCATATAAGGAAGGGAAACACATAGAACGAAGATATCGCATGAATAGGAGAATAAAGCAAGAAATTGAGAGAATAAATTGTGAAGGATGAAAATTCACCTCTCTAGAAATAGAACAATAGTAGAAAATATGTTTAAAGAACGACAAGTAAACAAAAGAAAACAACCAGTTAATTGAAACTGGACATGGCATGCATTGTAATGAGTTACTTTTGGGATAGATAAAATAGGGATTTAAGCCCTAGAGTTTGGGTATAAAAATGTAATGGGATTGGTAGATAGAGAGACATTTAGAGAGATATATATACATATGTGTGTGTGTGCACGTAGAGAATAATGAATTTTATGAAGAGGTTATGAATKTTATAGACAGTTGGAAAAGATAGAAGATGAATAAAGAAAGAAGTTAGAGAGGATATTCTRTCTTGTGTTCTTTACGTGTCTATGTGMATTTATGAATGATGTTCTACTTCATAGAATATATTTAGTTTATGGATTGATTATGCTGCAATATTCACRAATCGATGTAATAATCAAGAATATACATAAGTTGGAATAAGGAATAATGATTCACACATCTGCCTCCCTTTCCCTTACTTCTACAAATGCCTAGTTCTTGCAGCCCCAATAGATACCTTCGGTGAGAATTCATCTATGCAATAACGTGATGTCAAAAGTTCTGGTGTCTTGAGATTTTGTTGGTCATAGTTGAACCCAAGTCTCAAAGTCTCAAAGTTCCATCATTTTTCTTCACAAGTAATACTGGGGCACCCCAAGGTGACACACTTGGGAATATGTAACCCTTTTTCAAAATTTCTTCCAGTTTCATTTGAAATTCCTTTATTTCTAGAGTACTCATCCTATAAGGAGTATTAGATACTAGAGMTGCTCCCGACACCAGAATGATGGAGAAGTCAATATMTTTCTTGGGTGGAAATCCTGGTATTTCCTTGAAAACATATTCAAACTTTTTTAGTACTACATAATCTTCAATATTTGGTATCTTATATTTAGGTGTCTCTTCCATATGTGCTACAAATATTTGGCACCCTTTCTTGTAACTCTTCTTCAGTTGCAAGGATGAAATTTCTTTGACAATTACTTCCCTGGTAATTCCTTGTACTGTTATTAAATTCCCTTTCTGATCTAAGCAAGTAAATGTCTTATCATAACAGCCTATGACAACATGATGTTGGTCCAAGCAATCCATACAAATTAGGAAGTCATAGGAACCTAAAGGTATGATGTTCAAATCTTCCTTGGTGCTCAATCCATTCATGTCCATTGGGCATGCCTTAACCATCTCAATAATTTTCCTTTTAGCTCATGTGGCCATCTGCACCAACCAAGATGCTCCAAGCTTGCTTCTTGGAAAATGAAATCTTTCCACTATCTTAGGATCTAGATAACTATGACTAGCTCCTTAATCAATTAGGATAGGAATGGGTTGGTTGTTAATCTTACCTTTCACTTCAACCATATGTGACTAGAAATCAACTTGATTTTTATCCAAGGATGTGTAGATCCTAGGTACATTTATTCCCATGTACCCCACTATATCAACTTGTTGTACATTGTGAACAATCCTCACTTTTTCACCTCTGTGAGGGAAATCTTGGTACATATGATCTCCCTGACAACCCCAACATTGTATAGGTGGTTTCCTTGGTATTTTCCCTAATGTTTCGGTCATTATGGGTTTTTTAGAAGCTATCTATCCCTGAGAATTATTTCTGAGGAATGGTGGCTTAGTTCCCTTCTTCCTTTGTTCCATATTTCTTTTCTTTTTGTCTTCCCAAGATTTTGGTAAGTTTATCTTCCTTTAAATGATCATAAAGACATTTATCCCTTATTAACGTTTCCTCTAGTGTCTTGGGATCATCATACTGTATCTTATCACTGATAAATGATGGAAACCCACTCAAATAACACTAAATCTTAATTTTCTCATCTTTAATGATAGAACTTACTTCAACAACTCTAAAAACCTCCTTTCATATTCATCTATGATCATATTCCCAAGATTTAGTTAAAATAACTCTTTCATTTTCTTATCATAGTATCGCTTGGTCAAGGATTTCTTTTGGTAATACCTCTTCAATTCCTTCCAAGTGACCTTATTCTCATCAATGTGTTGTACCTGCACAAATTGATCCCAAGACATTGATGCTTTCCCTTGAGTTGATAAATGTAAATTCTTTCTTTTKCATGTGAAGAGTAGTTATACAATTGGAAATACTTCCTCATGCCTAGTATCCATGTCTCTACATCCTCATCCTTGTTGTGATCACCATCATATGTAGGAGGATTGATTTTGTTCATTTCCCCCGTAGGAATGGACTTGAGCTTCTRTGTGCTCTCTTATTTGAATGCCTTCGAGAATGATGGTGATTCCTGCCAACACTTCTTGTTGTTCCCCTCTCATTGTGAGACCTGTGACTCCCTGATCTTCTTGACAAAGTMTCCTTACCATATTTTTCTATATTCTATCCAAGATTTGCATTAACTTGATGTTGAAGTATTCCTKCTTCTCCTTGGATTTCATAAGCCTCTCATTATCAACTTTTTAACTCTTGACATCATTTTGCATACATTTTATAGTCTTTGCCAAATTTATGCTATCTCCCTTACCTTCTCCATGTCCATTTGAATTCATACCTTCAATACCCATATTAACATACATCCCTTTGATCTCATCTTCATCGTTGGAATCCCCCTATGAATCTTCCATGATTTTGAACTTTGTGGTGATCCTGTTCTAATATAAATGTTGTTAAATCTACAAAATGTGCAGCCAACAAATTTTTTTACTCTTAATAATTTAGAATTACATAAAATTTCATATTATTTTGTTCCACTGACATTTTAGAAGTCTTTCTTTCATGAATCCGCAAAAAAGTCTCAATACTTAGATTGTTTCCATCTATGTGGATTCATAGACTCACAGACTCACGGACTCATGGAATTCTAACTCTCCCTTTAGTAATTTCATCCTAATAGTTCCCATACTTAACCATTTTCATCTTTGTGGGTTCGCAGACTAACAAAAACATAACTCCAACACTTAGATTATTTTTCATCTAAGAGGACTCGTGGACTCTTAGAATCGTAGACTCGTGGAATTGTAGACTAACGAGTTCTTACTTCTTCCTTTCATAAGTCCACCCAAAAAAGTTTCAATACTTATATTATTTTCATGTATGCAGACCCACAGACTCCCATAATCATGAAAGCATAACTCTCCCTTTCATAAGTTCGTCTGAGTATCTCCCATACTTAACCATTTTCCTCCTTGTAGACTCATGGAATCATGGAAGCATAGCTCTCCATTTCATAGG
Organism: Picea sitchensis; assembly: GCA_010110895.2. Classification (NCBI taxonomy): domain Eukaryota; kingdom Viridiplantae; phylum Streptophyta; class Pinopsida; order Pinales; family Pinaceae; genus Picea; species Picea sitchensis. The sequence continues at coordinate 30,269 of SNQJ01S0160767.1, forward strand.
TTTGTACGAAGAGTTCCCATACTTAACCATTTTCCTCTTTGTAGAATTGAAAACTCATGGTATTACAAAATCATGGAAGAATAACTCTCCCTTTCATAAGTTCGTCCGAAGAGTTACCATACTTAACCATTTTCCTCTTTTCAGACTTCTGAAATCATGAACTTGCAGACTCATGGAAGCATATCTCTCCCTTTCATAAGTTTGTCTAAACAGTTCCCATACTTAACCATTTTCCACTTTGCGGACTTGCGAACTCAAGGAATCCCAAACTCATGGAAGCATAGCTCTCCCTTTCATAAGTTTGTCCAAAGTGTTCCCATACTTAACCATTTTCCCACTTCTTCGGACTCGCACACTCAGAGATTCAAGATATCAAAGTATTGTAACCTTTCATTCATAAGTTTTTCCGGAAAATTTCAACACTTAACCATTTTTCCACTTCTTCAGACTCGTGCACTCATGGACTCATCATAATTCTCAACACTTAGCCATTTTTTTGTCTTTGTGGACTCATAGACTCATAATAAGTCCCAACACTTAGCCATTTGTCTGCTTCTTCGGACATGTAGACTCACAAACTTACAGTCTGGTAACCTTTCCTTCATAATTTCATCCAAAAAGTCTCAACACTTTAACCATTTTTCCACTTCTTCAAACTTACAAACTCATGGACTCATGGACTCATCATAAGTATCAACAATTAGCCATGTTTCTGTCTTTGTGAACTCACAGACTCATAATAAGTCCCAACAATTAGCCATTTTTAGGCTTCTTCATACTCGTGGAGTCACAAACTCGTGGTCTTGTAATCTTTCTTTCATAAATATGTACAAACAGTCTCAACACTTAAACATTTTTTACACTTCTTCGAACTTTTGGACTCACGAGCTCATCACAAGTCTCAACACTTAGCCATTTTTATTTCTTTAGTAGGCTCCTAGAATCATGATAAGTCCCAAAACATAGCCATTTTTCTTCTTCTTAGAACTCACGGAATCATTGGCTCACAGATTCATGGTCTTCTAATCTTTCCTTCATAAGTCCATCCAAAAAGTCTCAACACTTAACTATTTTTCCACTTCTTCAAACTCACGGACTCACGAAAGCATAAATTCAACACTTAGATTATCTTCATCTCCCTATCTCTGTGTAACTACCATCATGGAAACACACGTCACTTTTCTTAATTTCATTTGACACATGGCCCTTCCCCATGTCAATATGACATCAATGTACAGGAAAACACCAAAAATTTTCCAATTTCGCCTATTTTCCAAAATTCAAAAAATGCTCAAATTTGCTCAAAAATGAAATTCCTTCTTGGGTTGTCATTAGATCTCTTTAAATAATATTAATACAACCAAATCAAACCTTGTACATATATTTGTATTCCATTATTTCCAAATTCAACTCTTTCACTTCAAATTTTCCATTAATTAGCTGCAATAAATTGGGGTTTTTGCACAATTTCATTCCATTTCACCATGGTCGCTCTGGAACTATTGAATTTATTCAATTTCATTAAGTCAGCCATATCCTTATGTTGAATTCAAATTCTACCAATTAGATGTCTAAATTTTCTTAGACATATATTAAAGTCTGGAAAAACTCATCCTTGGACCAAATTTCCCAAATTCCTTGGGAATTTAATGATAGAAATTGGGGATTTGGCCTAATTTCACTTGGTTTCTCTCGATTTCACCAAAGAAACATCATAAAAAAAAAAAATCAAACAATTTGAAAACAAACTCTTCATGACATTCTGTCAAACAATTGGCTTGAAAACTCTATAATTTCACTTCATCACTCTACTAAATGGCCCATGCAGGCTCAGTATTGAAAGTTGGGCTCTGATACCAATTTTTAACATACCCAGCCATCGACTGGGCTATGGCACTTATTTTATTTTTATTTTTGATACAACTTTGTAACATCCCCATTATCAAGGACTCAAAAAAAATTCTCTTGTAACATTCCCAACCCAAGATAGGCCACTCCATGTAGAATTATGAATTCTGATACCATTAAATTAAATAATAATTATTCATATGAACAGAGTTAAGATGAATAATAACAACATGTATGCAACAATATCAATTCATGTATAGAATTTAATAACAAATATTCCATGACATAAACTCATAATTGCACACACAAAGTAATTGAAATAAGTACATAAATGACACTTATCTCAGAAAATAAACACCAACTACATTCAGACCTTCCATGTTCATCCCATCCTTAGACTACACTGCTCATAACCATGAGCAGTGGGTCACCCTCAAGATGGGGATAAATTCCACCAGGGTAAAAGGTTTCTAACTTAGGCTAATGTCTCTTTAACAACATACAAACTCAGAAACATGTGCCAAATCTAACTAACAACCTATAGTCTCTACTTCCCCACATGCCTATCCCACCCTAGGAAGTGTGCCCCTTTTCTGCTCAACATTCATTCGACTGCCCCACTTCCCTTCCAAGGATTTAGCAACATGATGGATAGGAAGTCTCACATCCATGTAGCTATAGTTAGACACCTTGGGAAATCAATTACTGACAGTTCTCTCACTTGAATGGAATTCTCACGGGATTGACAACCCGCTTCTTTTGTTCCATGGGCCTGACAACTCGCTTCTTTTGTTCCATGGGCCTGACAACTCGCTTCTTCAATCCGAAGGGACTAAAAATCTGATTCTTCAATCCATCTCTCGAGTTAACTAGTACAAGTACAGGTTCCTCCTTCATTCCATTACCGTAAGGTGCAATTAAAAACTTCCTTCATGAAGGAATAATCTGTAATCTACCCATTCGCACTATGTCCCCAAATAAATG
>SNQJ01S0160768.1:7859-17927 GCA_010110895.2 Picea sitchensis
TAAAATACAAGTACTCATGCATAGGTGATCTTAGGCATAGTACTTCTTTAAGTACAACCCATTTCTAGGTTCACTCAAAGGGATACCATCGTAATCAAATAACTCGTAAGCTCCTTTTTCTAGAACTTGTCTAACGATGTAAGGACCTCGCCACATAGCTTCAAATTTTCCAGCTCCTAGCACATCTCGATCTTGTTCGTAAAGGAGAACCACGTCACCTTCGGAGAAAACACAAGGTTTGACATGTTTTTCGTATTGGGCCTTGGCACGTTTCTTCTAGGCTTCTATGACTAGGGTGGTGTCGCGTCGAGTTTCGTCTAATCGCATGAGATACAACAGACGTTCTTCTTCAGCGGAAGTGTTTGGTAGGAGTTCGACAGCTAGTTTTAGGGAGGGTATCTCACATTCAATCGGCAAGATGGCTTCTAGACCATAGACTAATCGGAATGGTGTAAATTCGGTAGCAGACTTAACGGGCATCCGGTAAGTCCACAATGCTAAAAACAACATTGTGTGCCAACTTGTTTTGTGAATCCCTATCATTCGTCGAAGCATGGTTATGAGGACTTTATTAATTGCTTCGACTTGGCCGTTGGCTTGTGGGTAATAGGGCGTTGAGTTTTCATGGAGAAGACCCAACTTTTTAGTGAGTTCAGACATCATGAAGTTTCTAAAGTGGCTACCGTGATCGATGACGATAGCCTGAGGAACATCAAAATGAGCTATGATGTGATTGGATATGAATAATGCTGTGGTATTTCCGGTATTGTCAAATGTCAGCATCGCCTCGACCCATTTCGTAAAATAATCTACGGCTACAATAATGTATCCATGCCCCCCGGCTGAGTGAGGGTGACATGTCATGAAATCGATACCCCATTTCGCAAAAGTATTGACAGAGACCACAAGATGAAGAGGAGCAGGATGTGACTGTATTTTATGGTTGTAGGTCTGGCAAGCATGGCATTTTTGGACGACAATTATACAATCGTTAAATAAAGAAGGCCAAAAATACTCTGCTCATAGGATCTTCTGGGCAGCAGCATACCCGGACATATGACCACCACAGGCTCCAGAATGGCAGTCATTTAAGGCTTTCTCGGCTTCGTCGAATGTGAGGTAGTGTCGAAAAACTGAGTCAATCCCACGACGATAAAGAGTATCACTAAGGATAATATACTGATGGGCTTGGTAGTGTATTCGACATCGGTCAGTACTAGACAAACTGGGCCGGAAATTATGGGTTTGGATATATATGATGATATCTCCGTACCAAAGATCATCGGAACTAATTAGGAAAAGGGATTCATCAGGTAATGAATCGGCTGCTATATTTTCCGTTTCAGAGTAGGGAAAGTCGCATATCAACTCAGCAAAAACTAAGGATTTCTTGGACTTAGCGCATTTGAATTCTAAGTCAAACTCCTGTAGTATCACGATCCACTTGGAGTATTTTCCCCCTAGCAGTTGACGGGTGAGAATGTGTTGCATAGGGTCGCAGTTAGAAATTACCGTAGTCTTGCGAGAGAGGATATAGTGCCGGAAATGTTGAACTGCTTGGATGGCTGCCAAGGCCAGTTTTTCGACATGTAAATACTTGGTTTCGGTAGGCATTAGACTTCAACTTAAGTAATAGATAACATGTTCATCATGAGAATCATCTTCTTGGACAAGAACCATAGCGATGGTGTAATCTGAGGCTGCGAGGTAGAGGAAATAATCATGACTGTAATTGGGGGGGAAGAGAAGCAGAGCATGTGTCAGGGATAGTTTCAAAGCTTCGAAGGCTTTGTTTGTGATGGTATCCCATACGAACTCGAACCCCTTTTTGAGTAGTCGCATAAATCCAAGAGTTATCTCAGCATAGTGCGGGATGAAACGACGAAGAAAGTTTGCTTTCCCTTGCAAACTTTGTAACTGGCGAAGCGAAGGAGGAGGAAGATTAAGAATTGCCTCGACCTTTAAAGGATCTACCCTGATCCCTTGACGTGAAACAATAAAGCCTAGAAGTCGGCCAGATTCTACGCGGAAAATTCATTTGTGAGGATTCAAGCGTATATGGTAAAAACGACATCGGAGTAAAATGGCTTGGAGGTGTATTGGATGATTGACCCAGCGCATGGAATGAGTGGGTAACTCATCAAGATATGGCTGCATGATGTGCTTGATATCATGGAAGGCATAAGACATAGCGCATTGAAAGGTTGCGCCAGCATTTTTAAGACCGAAAGGAAGTTTTCGATAAGCAAAAGTGCCCCAAGGACAAATAAAAGCGGTTTTGTGTTGGTCCTTGGGAACAATATTGATTTGATTATATCCGGAGAAACCATCCATCAGAGAGAAGATTTCACTTCCGGCACAATCATCGACAATCTGGTTGACGAAGGGGGTAGGAAAGTTGTCTTTAGAACATGCTTTGTTAATATCCCTATAATCAATGCACACGTGAATTGTGCCTTGTTTCTTGTCGATCGGGACAAGATTGGAAACCCAGTCAGTGAGAGCCACCGGGTAAATAAAGCTAGCTTTGAGAAGTTTCTCGAATTCAAGCTTGATAGCAGTTGCTTTACGTGGGTGAACTGGATGAAGGTGTTGCCAGACGGGTTTAGCATCTAGGTATGTCTTAATCTCATGTATCACAATGTCAGGGTCAATACCTGACATTTCTTCATAGCTCCAGGCGAAGACGTCACGAAATTCTTTAAAAAGTGACTTGTAGGTGACGATCTCGTTAGGGGAACACGAAGCTCAGATATGCACATTTTTGACAATTCCAGGTTTGATGGATATGTCGAGGGGAATAGTGGGTGAGATATTGCTTAAGTTCCCTTCAGAAAACACATCGTGTGTGGACTCGGGAACAGTGGAAATGACGACAATGGTCGACGGGGTTGAGATCCGTTGGTATCTCTCGATGGTGTGTTGTTCCAGGAAGAGGATGGAATGATGATGCCCATCGTCCCAGGGGGTGTCTTCCATGACAGACATAATCATCTCGTCCATGGGAAAAATGACGCGGAAAGGATCTGGAGATAAATCACTGAGAGAGGGGGTAGGAGGAGTTGCCGATTGAATGGACTGATAGGTGGACTCAACCAGACTCAAAGGCATTTCGTCGTCGTAACGAAGATGATCTTCGAGGTCGGGTACCATCCATGGGTCGTGAGACGTAGAGGTTCCGGTGGAGATCATGTTGATTGAAGTGACAGATGGATATGGAACATCGGGCGGTGGGATGGGGAAGGTACCCATTAACGAAGAGTCTTTAAGAAGACCCACACCTACGTTCTCGTATCCGAGGGGGATTTTGGAAATAAATGGTACGTTGCTAGTGCATGTATCCGAGTTAAAGAAGGATAATTGGTCGACGGTAATTACCTTTCCTTGATGTGGGAAATGTACAACATGAAAAAGAGTCGACACAACTGTGCGCATGGAATCAATCCAGCTATGGCCAAGCAAAAAATTGTAATCAAGAGGAGCATCAAAGACTTCCACTTCAACTTGGACCGTTTTTCCTTCTAACGTGATTGACAACGATGAGAGGACACCGTAAGGCTTAAAAATTGAGCCATTAAAGGCTTTGAGTGTGTCATGGGATTCAGTCAAAGAGGGAGAGCCGATGGCTTTCCAACAGGTAATAGACATGACACAAGTTGAGGCACCCTCATTGATAACAGTTCTACAAATGTTTTTATTGGAGACAATAACTTGTATTTGGAACGCGAGTTGAGGGGGTAACCTTGGAATGTGATCTTCCAAGTCAAAAATTATTAAATTTGTATCCGTAGGGTCGATTCCACAGATAGATTTCAACAGTGCCTTCCATTGTGTAGGAAAACTTTGAAGGACTTCAAGGGCTGACATTGTTGATGGTGCTTGGGCCAGATCTTCAACAATGTTGTAGTTCTAGGCAGCACGGGCATGAGGATTGAAATCCAATTTTTGAACGACGCCCTTTGGAGGAGGGCAAAGGACTGTGTCGAGGCTCAGTTGTTCGAGATGAAGAGGACCATTGGTAGGTGGAGTCATAGGAGATGGTTGGACCAATGAAGGAGGTGTAGCATCAACCTTCTCTTTGGAGGAAGAATAATCTTTGGCTCGAGTGGTAAGTGTGATGTCACTTTGCTTTGAATCACCTGTACACATTAAGACATAAGATGTAGTGGAGGGGGACGGTTGGTCATGAATGACCAATTGGGCCTATTGTTGAGAAGGAAAAGGTTGTGACAATACGGCCAGAGTGGGCGGTTTCGTGGTCCCTTGAAGGAACTTAGTAACCTCGGCGCGTCGTGGACAATCCTTAGTGTAGTGATCATCACCATAGATAAGACAAGGGTATCAGGGTTTGTGCTTATCCCTATCATCAGCAGGTGGAGTTTTGATTCTCTCTACTTGTGAAGTATTTTTGTCCTCCTTATTCTTACCCTTTCCCTTTCTGGATTTGTTTTTACTAGCGGAGGTAGATTGGACAACATGTACCTCAGAAGTCTTGCCGGTGGGAGGGGTAGGAGACGGAGCGTTTTGAACATTAGAAGAGATGGGTTTGGGGTTGTTGCTAGAGGTTTGGATGAAATGCGGTTGGGCATGGAAAATGCCAATCACACCATCGACTGCATGAGAAGAAGCAGGAGTAGTTGAAGTGGTGGAAGTAGAAGGACGAGGCGCATCAAGGAGTAAGTCGTAAAGAGTGCCTGTTTGTGAGTAAACAAGGTCAAGGTATTGAGCATGACTAATGGCCTGTTCTTCCGTGACAAACCCACCCATGGCAATATCACGACCAATGTTGTTCATGAATGATTTCATGAACCACTCTGCTAGCAACTAATCAGGAAGTTCGAGTTTGATGAGACGTCGTCTTCGTTGCCACTCATGAATGTGATTGGAGATATGAGTGGCTTTGTTTTGTTTGAAAGAACTCAAAATCTCGGTCCCTATTTCATAACGGATCAGTAACTGGTAGTGGGTGAGGAAATCCATAGCTAGGGTGTTGAAGTCGACGAAGAAACCTTGTGGTAATTCTATATACCACTTCGCGACAGAACCCGTGAGAATTCGTTGAAAAAGGCGTAAACAAATAGAGTCATCCATCAAGGAGTTGGATGAGCACCAAAGGTGAAAATTCATGACGTGATTGTTCGTATCCTCTCCCACTTTTCCATCAAATTTAGGGATGTCAGACGGTAGTTTGGCCGGTATAGCAGAACATTGGGGAGAGTAACGGATCGTATCATTTAAAATCCTTGACAGATCCGGGAGGTCCAAAGTGGCTAAGAAGGGTAACTGTCTATTTACATGCGGGTACTGGTGGCTTTGGGGAGGGAGTGTCATCGTAAAACCAGTGGGACCATAAGCAGTCTGCATATAATGCAAAGACCCAGGCAGATTCGGTGGTTGTTGTGGAGGAAAGTAACTCATGTGATTGTATCCTTGAACATGAGTGTGGGGTTGAGCATTCAATCCCCAAATAGGATTGGACGTACCTGGATATGGTTGGCCTATACTAGGGGGTATAACGGATGTAGCTAGATGTTGTTTCCCCCTAGTCGATTGAGGATTATGTTGTATCAGATGGTTCCAATACTGGGCCAAGGATGGAGGTATATTTTGTCCATAGGGTGGGGTCGGTGGGGGTTGTGCTCCGATCGAGGGTTGTGTTCCAATTGGTATTTGACCTGTAAGGGGGGGGTGAGTTGGGCCTCCTTGGTGAAATTGTCCACCAACAAGAATCTGGTAATTTAGTGTGAATGACGGAATGGTGCCACTAGGATCAATGCCTTCGATAGAGGATGGAAAAGGTCCTTTAAAAGGGGGTTGAGGAAGTGTCAGGATGAAACCGGGAGGAGAGTACCTAGACGAAGAGGGACCACCAGGAGTTTCATATGTGATGTGCGTAGGAATGAGAATAGAGGCATTCAATGCACGGTATCCAGGTGGAAGTGTCGGGGTGACTCTGGGTGAAAGCGGTGTACCTGTAGGGTCTTGGCTAGCCGCGGTAATTCTGGTGTGAAGACTCGTAGTATCTGTTTGATGGACCATTTGTAAAGGGAGAGTCATGATGTGGTCGACTTGCGGGGCTTCTGTACCAGGAAAATAATAAGCAGTGGTAGATGGTACTGCGTCTGGATTAGATGTTTCGGGTAGCTCAGGTGAGACAATGATATCAACGCCTGCTCCTAAGCCAAAGAGGTCCCATCTAAAAATGTCGGTAGCCCAAAAAGGATCTCGACCCTTAGGTCCTGGAAAAGGTCTAGTAAGTGAGCCAGAAGAATGAACGACTAGTTCTCCGGAAGAATTCAGTCGCACAATACGTCTCTCGGAGTCGGGGTGAAGTCGAAAGTCCTCTCGAGAATTAGAAATTTGGAATCGTTCTAGAGAGTTAGTTCATTCTACTTGTGGAGTGGTGACTTCTTGGACTTCACTCTGTTGAGGAGATCCCTCCGGTGAGCTGGTAGGCAAGGGTTGAGAACCTTCCAAATTTTCTGGGGGTAAGCCTTGCATTCTACGTGAACGACGTGGAGGGTCTATTGTGAACGAGTTAAAAACTTACGAAAAAAATTCTATGGTCAACTTGGGTAAACAAACAGCATGCGCTAGTAAAAAATATAGGAAACAACACCAAGCAAACAAGACCTTCTAATTCCAAAGTCACTAGTTGGTGATGAAATCCAACGTCGCAACAATGAGACGAGAAGGGGCTGGGCTAGTGTGGAAAAGATACGTTGATGACCTGCTTAACAAACTTACACCCTGGTGCAAACTCCCACACATAATCGTGGGTATACCCTCCAAGGAGCCCGAGTGATTTTGGCCAACATCGATTCCAGGTACCGTGAAGACTTGCCCCTTCATAGTCACCTTATGTAAGACCCTAAGAAGATAGGCCACTAAGTTTACCACCGACAACAATAAATCCTGGGGGGACAGTCGACAGTCTGATCCACACGCAAGGGCAGGGCATCTAGCCTGAAATCAACTTGAGAGGCTTCCACTCATCATTGTGGGTATACCTTCAAGTGACCCCCATAATACGTGCAATCTCTACACTGATATCAACAAAGCAGGGTGAGTAACTCTGTCAATATCAATGCGACCTCGGGTTTGACCCTTGTGTGAGAAGGGCTTCCCAGGACAAAATGTTGCAAATGGAATTTTGAAACTCCTTAAGACAAGATGCTATTGTGTTTTTTGTGCTTTGGAGAGTGTATCTCTCTGCCTATTCCAAAGCTCTAGCCTAGCTAATGTTGGTGTAATAGAGTCCTAGAAAAGAATTACTAGTTAAATTTTTTAAAATTCGCACGATATTATTAAAGGCCGTTGTTACTCAGAGACGGAAATGAAACCGATGTTGTGTGAGACTCTGACCCAACAATGCATAGATAGGAATGAAGGATGTCAATTCTTGTTCGATGAATCCTATTTATAGGAGGGAAAGAGGAATTTTCTGGAACAATCTTGAACTACGATATACAATCTTCTTTGAAATGCAACATCAACAAGTCATGAACAATGCCAATTAGTCACGAACTATTGATTTCCAATATTTTCAAAACAAAAATTATTTTAAAAAGAATTTTTTTTTTTACTTTTCAAAAAGAACCACACAACGGTGGTGGAACTAAGGAAAACCAATAACTAACGAAAAGAAACATGCAAAACCCAAACCAATCTTTCAATGAAGACAAAAATGACAAGTAGACAAGGCTAGTCTTTTCAATTGCATGAGGGCAACAATTTTCCAAGCAATGGGCAATTGAGAAAGACAATTAATCCCAACTTTTAAACCGATCACCGGCTCCCAACCAAACAAGCACTCAGATTCCAGGATTGGAGATTATATCCTTGCTAAGAAAAGGTCAAGAGATGACAGTTGAGAAAAAGAATGAACAAGAAGAGTCTTTGATTTCTGAAGACTGATCGTTCACAAAATCTGAAGTCAAGAAGCAATCAATCAGTGGCCCAAGAAGTTCTCTTTAGACACACATACAAATCTGGGTATCTGAGCATACAAAAACCTTAATCCCAAAATTTTGCAAAATGGGTTCGCAGGCAAGCAATGGTGTACAATGCAAGAATGGAGCATTCTCACAGGCTAGCCACAAGCAGAGTGTGAGAGGTTCACACTGGACTACATAGTAGGGTGCGAACTCCAGTAGTTCTCGCAGGCAAAAGAAGGGTTCAGTGCGAGAAGGCCTGAAACTAGGCAAAATTTGGAAAAAAGACAAAAAATTTTAAGGGACTTCTGGACCTAGAGAGTCTGTTAGGGTCTCTTGAAGACTCGGATATTGGTAGAAATGAAAAAAAGGTAAGGAAAGAGAAAATGGCCAAGGAAAAACACCAAAAACCACGAAATAAATGGGTTGGGTCCCCAGTGGAGTCGCCAATTTTGTTATCGGACTAATTGGTAGGTACGGACACTAACAGATCTCCCTAGATCCACCTAGATCTAGAACAAAATAGGACAGGACATGACTCTTTCCCTAAGTTGTGATCATTGAATCTGCTAATAAGGAGGAATAAGTGACATACCTTTGTATCGCTTTCTTAGGTCTTTGTTGCTCCTGCTTCGCTCCGGTGCTCTCGTGAGGTCAAGACTAAGACAACACCAACCAACCAAAGTGAAGATAGCAAAATGTATTCAACGTCAACTTATGCATATGATCAAGGAATTACACAATAAAGTAAGAGTGACTTTATGGGAAAGGGACATGTCGTTGTATCATATTAATTGAAAGTAGAAGATACAACTTGATCGCCTTGATGTCGCAAGCTTCCTTTCAGTGACCCTTAGTTCCAACACACACACTTGCTGTGTACTTGCATGAAGAATATCCAATTCCTCTTCATAGACCAACTAGAGCCTTCAAGCCTCTGTCCAAGCAGGGTTCTTCACATAATTCCTTCACCAATTCTTCAATTAATCTTGCTTAACCTTTTCCATGAAAATCCTTTCAATATATAGGAGAAGGAGAGATGGTTACATGGATGAGGATGATCCCATCAAATATGAGAAGTCAGTAAAATGACAACCATGTGGATGCCAACTCATTTTCTAGAAGATTCCCTTCTAGAACCCTCGAGACCTCTTCTCTTTTCCAAGTTTGAAAACAAATTTGCACCCTATGTATGGAGCAAACTGTGAGAAGTTCGCACCCTAAATGAAGGTGGCCTGCGAGAATGAGGGATTATCGCGCCCTAGGCCATATGAAGCCTATGAACTTAGTTTGAAAATATGTTTTTGGAAGGAGACAAGATCCACTTTTCTTAGACAAAAAGTCCTTGTTGGGAGCCTAAATACACCATTGTTAATACATCACCAAGATGACCAAAATCATGTGTAACAGGGGGAGGTGGGGTAAACGAACTGAGACATGAAAAATTGTAGGGATGTCCTGATCAGGGTTAAAATCACTCATCCAACTATTCAAATACATGCCTTTGGTGCCAAATAAATACAACTCGCTCCTAAAGATCAAGTCTCCATCCTCCTTATTTTCATACAAAAAGGCATAAAACCCTCGTCCACAAAAGTAATGGGTCAAGTTGTCATTGATCAAAATCGACCCATTATTTTGAATCCAAATTGTTATGGATCTTGGTGATGGATAGATCATTAGCCATCGATTTGTTAATTCCAAAGCCATATGTCATGAGGTCGAAGTGGGAAGAGATACTTGGGGAACATTATCTAGTTTATTCACAAAACAAGAAGGTTGGGCCTTTGTTGATTTCCCTAATGCAGTGATTAGCCTCCAAAATGTTATCTTAGGGTCTAGATGGGGGGTGGAGGGAGCCCCCTTCAGGTGAGGAACCCAGTTTTTGCAATTGATATCCAACTTGCTAAGTCTGGGGTTTTTAGTTGCACAGGCGTAACAATTACTCGAATAATATTTTTAATAGTATATGGAACACTTAAATCTCATATCTTACCTCATAAGATATAAAAATATAGTTGAAATATTATAATGCAATACATACAATAACACAAGATATTTGTAGGACAACAATGATTTAATAAAAGGAGTGACTTAGTTTATGGAGAAGTTCAATCTTTTTGGTAGGTTTATT